>LPNX010080624.1:441155-502183 GCA_001517045.1 Pseudotsuga menziesii
TTAATAATTGCTTTGAAGGTTAAGGTACAATAATACCCCTCCTTGCATGCAGAAACCTGATTCTGCGGCACCCCATTGCTGTTTCGAGTGAGACTGCAACCTGCGCGCAGGTTGTTGCCGAAAGGGCCAACACAGTGAGCCTTTTGTTGGTGCGACGTATAAGAATTAACTTGGGTCTGCCCTATTGCCCAACAATATGTCCAAAAAATTTCCTTGATTGAAGATAATATTGAAGATCCTCTTCATGTTATCATAACAGAAGCCTATAAAGAAACCTATGATAAGATCACTACAGTGTGTGGGGACACTAGTCCTTGTTCTCCTCATGTTGATGAAGGTTTGGAAAGTTTATTTCCTTGTAACATTTTATCTAAAGAAGATTGTTATGAATACAAGGAAGACATGGACAGGCAGGAGCATGATGCCATCAATGAAGAGTCCCCCACATATGACATGGATGGGAGTGATGACTATTGGAATTTCATAGATAATCCAACTTGTGAAAATATTATGGAGAATCCCATCCATGGTATGTCCAACAATGGGAGTGTCTATTCAAAAATTTGTGGAAGTCCAATCTACGATACATCCATAGAGGGGAGCATGGATCTAGATGCCTGGGAAAACCTTAGTATGGAAGAGGAGCATTCAGAATTTTCATGTGATCATTCAAAGTCATACCATGAAGAGCTGCACAAGGGTATCAGTAATGAAGACATTGAGAAACAGTATTGTGACAAGTCAGATGTAATGCAGTTAGTGGAATATCAGTCTCAACCATCTTTTTCACATATAGAGGTTCCTTATGATTTGGAGCTACTTAGGGCTTGTGCAACAAGTTATCATTTGATAAGCCCCGGTGATCAGTATGATGATGTAGTCAGTCTACCTCATCGTTCTGATTGGTATATCAGTCCTATCCAGTCATGGATAGAAGCAACCTGCATGAGCACATACAAGTTTGGGAGGAATTTTTATGACATTTTTCATGCCTATGATCTCCCATCCATCCCGCCCATCCTGAATCATCACGCAGGTTTGCATTTTCTGAATAAGGTATCCTTACTTTGGCTGGTAACCAAATACAAGGAATTTTTTTTTTATGTTAATAAAATGCTCAGGTGGTTACATTGGATTTTTTATTACACTTAACCCTTTTTATATCATGATTAGAGAAGGAAAATAAGCTCCTTGAAAGAGAGCATTTACTTTATGCATTTCTACTTAGCTATAATAAAACTTCGCTTCTTTTAGTTAGTTACATTTATTTTGTTTAAATAAATCAGCTTAATGGTTCATTTTGTTTTTTATAAAACGTGTGCTACTAAGGTTTTTCTTGTCAAGTTGAGATGTTTTTACAGGGTATATAAACTAGAGATTCTGGTGTTCTCGTATCCTCTCCTTGCCTTAAAGACCAGATCGAGCACACGTCCCATAGTTGGAGCCAGAATGTTACCACCTAAGTTGTACTTAGTGGTTTTTATCAAGTGAGATTGGTGAACCGGACAGGGTTAACTTGTTTGGACTTAAAAAACACCTTTGGAAGTACTTCTTGGAAATGCTTGTTGTATCATATCACATGTTCATACCCCATGGGGGAATTGTAATAATGTTCTATCATGATAGTGTCTGTAAAAGACTCAATCTCTTAGACTTCATTTGTCAATCCGATCATCCCAGGGTGTTTTTTCCCTTGGTTATTATTGGTTGTTGAATAAATGACTGATAATTTCTAAGTCTTTCACTCCATACCTCCAAAGTTGGGGTGGTCGGCTTGGAATTTAGGCCTATTGAGGTTATTAAAGTCTATGTGTCAATGTATAAGCATGATAGACATCATTTTTGAGTCATATGAACATGTCTAAGTTCCCCTAGGTGTTTTTCAATTTTTCAATTTTTTAGTTTTTTCAGTGTTTTTTATTAAATTTTAATTTTTCCAAAACTTAGGCTATTTTTTAATAGTTTAATTGGAAATTTTGATTTTGTAATATAAGTGGGCCAAATAATTAGTTTCAGTCATGTAGGTGCTCATTTTCAAGCTAAGAGCACCATGTTAACCCATGGACCCACTGTTTCCTAGTTTTGAGTGATTTTCCATCACTCAGGTCAGAAAGCCCCAAAAATCAATTATTGATTATTTTAATTAATAAATTGATGAATAATGGAGCAAATACAAAATCATAAATCAATGGATTCTCAGCTGATTTGAATGAAATCAATCAGATCTGAAGCAAATTGACTGGATCTAACAAATCCTTAACTGAAGGAGGTGATCAAATCAGATCCAAAGTTGATCTTGAGCATCCTTTATGGTGAATTTCACCCTCCCTCTCTCCTCAACACGTTTTGGGCTCATCTGGATGAATTTTGGTGGATGCTTCAGTCAACAGGTTAAGGTGTCAGTCAGATCAGCCCCCTGATTGATAGTTGCACTCAGTGAGACTCAGATCTGGCTCAGATAGACATAGATCAGGAATTAATGGACTCTCCATCAGCTGATTTCATTTGATTCCATGAGGATTTGCACCCCCCCTGGGCTGGATCTCCTATATTTTGTATATATCCAGGCATAGCCTCCTCTTCCAAGCTAGTTAGAAATGGGATTGAGGTGCTGCTGCTATTGTATTGTTGTAATTCTTCGTTCAAAATAAAGAAAAGATTTGGAGCCAATACGGTCTGGTTCCATTACATGTGTGGATGATTATTGCCATGTTTTACTGAGGTAACCTGTATCTGTGGTCATTTTTTGCTAATTTCTTATAGATCTGTGGTTAAGACTAGTAATTAGCTTATTACAATCTTGATAGGAAAGGTGTTGTTGGGCTATAGGGTAGACCCATGCTTTATACCATTACTTCGCACCAACAAAAGACCCACAGTGTTGGCCCTTTAGGCAACAACCTGCGAACAGGTTGCAGTCTCACCCGAAACAGCTATGGGGTGCCGCAGAACCAGGTTTCTGCAAGCAGAAGAGGGATATTACTGTACATTTAGCTTCTAACACTTATAATCATACAATGCAGAGCTTTAATAGTTATTTATTTAGCTTCGTGGTTAGATAAACAAACAGTGCCTTGTTTAACCCTTTCCTGGGAATTCCAGTGAAGTTAATATTTAGCAGTGATCTTACTTATCAGATATATATTTATCAATGCATAAAGAACATAACAACAACACAACAAAAACCATAACACATGATATAATGTGGTTCACCTCCAGTGTAGGGGCTACGTCCACAGAACTGTGTTTTATTCAACTCTTTACAAAAACCATAGTTCTGATCTGCGCACTTAGCTGCAGATCCCTTCAAGTCCTCAAAGCTGCGCACACAGCTACAGGCCTCTGTGCACACAGTTGTATATTTCCTTTATCACCCAAAAACCCTCTATGCACACAGCTGCAGAGGTCGTCCACACACATAGCTGGGACTTAACCTTCTCTTACAAAATAGCCTTAGCTTTGCATCAATTCATCTTACATGAAAAAGCCTAAATTGACTTCTTTACAAGAGTGCTTATTTATAGTGCACTTATTACAAAACCATGGGCTTAAACCATGGGCACCCCGAACCCTAAACCCTGGATTTAAACCATGGGTTTATTACAAAAAGAGGACTTTGACTCAATACCAACACCCCTAAGACTATTTTGAGTCATAACTCTGCTTACAAACTCCCACAACTCCGCGGAGTTACCCACCTTAAGGACCGTTAGGGTGTGCACCCCAACAGGCCCCTAAGACTCACCAGTGTCTTGTCCCGGGATACTCAGCTGTTTTTCTGGTGGTAGAATCTTGTTGGAAAAACATAGTGCGCTACTTGCTGAAGCCATACATGCGGTTGTTGGGTGTTTGTTCCTTTGCTAGTTAAGGCCTTCTGGATCTATCAGTGACCCCATCCTTCGATCTTCTTGCTGAACATTTGACCATCCACAACTTAGGGTCCCCAGAATTGTGTGTCAAGGTGCATAAGACAAACAGCCGCCTCGGTTCTGCCAAACCAAGAGGATACATCTTGGGATGTTTCAGAGGTTTCCTGTGAAGACCGGTGCTTTTCTTCATGTGGCTTAGAGCGCACTTCTACCTTTCTTTCGTCCTCTTAGAGTGAACTTCTGCCTTTCTTTGTGCCTTGGTTGAACATGGCTACATGGGTGGATTGCTCAGAAGGTTCAGCAGAGCTCTCTCCCTGACCAATTGTAATAACTCATGGACTTCACGATCATTCGACATAGTTCTAACTGAAGAAACTCAAAGAGATGCATAATGCAGGAGTCGCAGGCTGGTGTAGTGTCTTATAGAATCCTGCAACAGAATCTGTCATCATGGTGCATTAATGACACTGAATCTGATGGAGTGGCAGAAATCCTATCCACACGGCGCTAGATTTTCCCAAAATCTCATTATTGCAGGCAGTTAGGGCAGTTCTCGTGCCGGCACCACCAAGTGTAGTTTGTCCCATCCATCACATTTTAGGCTACTACACACCTTTCATCTTCGACATAACTACTAACTTCAACTTCACCTTGATAAGTACCTTCGACACAATATGCACCTTCAACCCATCCTAACCTATACGGCAACCAAACTTCAACCTTTAGACTTTGACAATCTTCAACACTTCGTAGCTTTGAGAACAGCTTCATTATAGTCTAGTACCCAATTCCAACTATTCTTGGTACTTAAACTGTCCTTCGTGCTGTTACTCCTGATCAAGGGGTCCCGGTTTGTCCCTGTACCTCTTTAACCTACTTCCATTCACCATGGAAGGTAAAATTTCTCCATTCAATTTAGCTAACTGGACTGCACCACCATCAGTAAATTTCTGCACTATGTATGGTCCTTTCCAATGTGTCTTGAACTTACCCAGGAATTTCATGAATTTGTTGTCATATAAGAGCATAAGATCACCCTGCTGGAACTACTTCTTCTTGGTGTGTCTATCATGCCATTATTTTTCTCTAGCTTTATGTACTTGCTGCTGGAACCCTGTAATGAATTTGTCCTCTTCAAGTTCTAGCATCTTTTCCAGCCTTTGTTTCATCGTATCTGGGTCATCCATCCCTGTAAAAGCAGATATTCTGAGGTTAGGGACAATGTACTCCATGGGAATGACTGCCTCTTGTCCATAAACCAACCTAAAAGGTGTATGGCCTGTCAACTTCTTGCAGGTGGCTCTATAAGCCCATAGTACTGCTGGAATTCGAAGGTCCCAATCATTTCTGTTAGCATTGCAAACCTTTGTCAGAGCGTGTTCAAGGATCTTGTTAAAGGCTTCGACAGTTCCATTTGCTTGAGGATGATAGACAGTACTCTTCTGATGATATACTTGAAATTATTCAGTCAATACTTCAATAGTATTAGTTAAGAAATGTGATCCTTGATCACTCATAAGAATTCTAGGACACCCAAATCTTGACAAGATGTTATCGAAGATAAACTTCGTGGCTGTCGTAGCACTACATGTCTTGACTGGTTGAGCTTCGGCCCAACAAGTAAGGTAGTCAGTTGCTGTAATAATGTATCTTGCTCCGGATTTCTTTGCAGGGGGATTGATAGGTCCAACAAAATCAATAGCCCATTTATCAAAGGTTTGTAAAGTTACTTGCGGAACTAGAGGCATCTCATCCCTCCTGGATGGTTTTCCTGTCCTCTGACAAATGTGGTAGCTGTGGCAATATTCTCTTGCATCCTTATGAATTGTGGGCCACCACAATCCGGCTGTCAGAATCTTTTGTGCTGTATCTTTTCCTGCGTAATGACCTCCTGCTGCGTCAGAGTGTGCCTCAGCCAAAATTAATGGATTTTCATGCTCCAGGACGCATCTGTAGAGTATTTCATCTAGTCTTATCTTATATAGTTGTCTTTCTATTAAGGTAAAGTCGGCTGCTCTAACCACCAATTGTTTCTTCTACTGCATTGTCATTTCAGATGGTGTAAAACCTGTAGACAAATATTGAACAATATCCTGGAAATAATCATCAACCATCTGGATGGCAAACAACTGGGCATCAGGAAGACCTTTGTCCAAGCTAATGGGTTCTTCTCCTGACTCGAGCCTCGACAAGTGGTCAAGACCTAGTTTCAGTCTTCCAGGTTTGACTATGATCTCAAAGTCATATTCCTGAAATAGAATCAACCATCTGCATATCCTTCCACCTAGCACAGGCTTGTTAACCAAATACTTCAAAGCAGAGTGATCAGTGAACATCTTAAAATGAGATCCTAACAAATAATGTTGAAACTTTTGTAATGCATAAACCATAGCTAAACCTTCTCGTTCTATAGTAGTATAATTTTTTTTCTGTTGTGGACAGTTTTCTACTTCCAAAAGCAAATGGGGTGATTGATATTACCTTCACCTGACTGAGCTAATACTATTCCCAGAGCAATGGAGGATGCATCAACATGCACATGAAACTCCTTATTCCAATCAGGGAATACTAAAATAGGGGCAGTTACCATCTTTTCCTTCAAAATATCCAAGCTTGCTTGACACTCAGGTGTCCATTCAAACTTAATATCTTTCTTCAACTACTTTTCCATAGGGGATGTTATCTGAGCATATCCTTTAATGAATTTCCTGTAATAACCAGTATGACCAAGCGTAGTGCGCAGTTGTTTAACAAACTTTGGAGGTGGCAAGTACACAATAATGGCTATCTTCACATGATCCATCATCAATCCTTGCTTACAGACAATGTGACCTAGCAGAATTCCAAAAGGGGCACAAAAAATAGAATTTTTCAAGTTCAAGGAAATATTATGCTGTCGACATTTGTCCAGCATAAGTCTTAAGTTAGATATGTGGTCTTTTACTAACCCGAAGATAGTCCAATCATCAAAATAAACTTCTAAAAATTTATGTATGAATTCCTTAAAAGCAGAGATGACTACTCTAGAAAACATGGTAGGTGCATTCTTCAATCCGAATGGCATAACTGTATACTAGAAGGATCCCATTTCTGTAGCAAAGGTTGTCTTATGTCGATCTTCTGGAGCAATTCGAATCTGATGGTAACCTAGAAATCCATTAGTAAAAGAGTACACTTCTTGACCTCCAACATTGTCTAAAACTTCATCTATAAAGGGAGTGGGGAAAGGATCATGCAAACAGGCATCATTCAGCTTCCTCAGATCGACACAGATTCTGATTTCTCCCTTAGTCTTCTTTTCTTGCACCACCATAGGACTGACCCACTCAGACTCTTCAATAGGCTCAATGATTCCTACAGCAAGCATCTTATCTAGCTCCATTTGGACTTTTTCCTTACGCTTAGGGTTCAGCCTATAAGGGCGCTATTTCACAGGCTTCGCATCAGGTTTCAAAGGGATCTTTATCACTCCTATATCACCAAGGATACCTTTCATCTCTGAGAACTTCATCAGAAATAGATCTTGATATTCATGGAGAAGTTGGGTCACCTTCCTTACCATTTTGTCATCCCAATAATCTCCAATGGTAGCATACTTAGGGTTTTCTTCTAACCCAATGTTTACGGTTCACATCTTCAGGGGTTGAGTCACTTCAAGTGCCTCAACTACTGGTCCATGCACTTCGCAGTGTCCTTCTGACTCAGGAATGTTAATGTTGCGCGGATCGTCATCCTTATCAATTGTGAGGTTATAACATTCTACTACATTGACTTCTTGTGCCTTCCAATAAGGTTGGTATTCTGTTATTTCTTGATCATCAAATAATTTAGTGTGGATCAACCTAACAGCTGCATCCAAAGCAGTAGAAGCCTCATTAATGGAAAATGTCAGCACAAAACTATCAACAAGACAATTCCAACTTACAGTACCCTGGCGAAGCTCGACCTCCGCATACTAGTTCTTTGCTAGAGGTTGTAGGGTGTGCACAAACCTATGTACCCATTCTTCACGAGGTACATGTTTCCATGATTCGTAGCATTGCTCCAAATGTCCCTGAGGAATAGTCTTACCATTAAACCTACTTCACACCTCCTGAGGTTGGTCTCTGAATCTTAGGTAAAGGGACTTTTGGCATGCTTCCCAACTATGAATGTACTTTTTGTGACCATTACACCATCTGGCTGCTGTGGCTTTGATTGCTGAATCCAGAGTCTCCATTTTCTGTGAGTCTGGTACCTGCTCTGAGAATTGCACAATAAACTCTTCGGGGTCTATTGAACCATCAAAAACAGGTAAGGTTCTTGTCTGCGAGCCAAGCCATCTAAGATACTTGGTAATTCTGGCACATCGATGGCCATTTAGCTCATACAGTCTATTCTGCCAAGTCTCTAGGCCATCATCTGAATCTATCATGTAGGAGCTGTCACACTACCAATCCATAATACCTTCGGTAGTAGGATCAACATAATCTTCTTCCTTCACTGTGATATTGTAGATGTGGTCCAAAACATCCTGGTCTTCATCTCTTACTGGATCTATGTATCTCTCTCCTTGAGAAGGATCGAATGGGACTATGACTTTCAGTTCTTTCCCTTCAAAAGTCATATGTCTCTTCTTCAGGTTAATGACTGCAGCATTTTCCATTGCCCATTGAATTCCTAAGAAGGCTAGATAGGGGTTGCTGTCATCAATGATCTCAATAAATTCGAAGTCTGCTGCAGTACAGATGCCATCAATATCTACTGGGACATTAGGAAGTCATCCTAGGGGCACAATATTCTACTGATTGGCTAATCTCAACTATATAGGGGACCAATCAAAGGTAGGTTGTCCCATTTGTTCCCAGGTTTTCTTAGTTAATACATTTACCTCTGAGCCTAGGTCCAAGATAACATCAGTCATATCATACTCTCCGATCTGAGCATTCAATATCATTTCCCTACCAGTTCTCCTGACTCTATTAACAGCTTTTGCCTGACCAGAACTTTGCTGGGGTTCGCAGGAAGCAATAAATTTCTGCAACTCGCTTAAAGCATTCTGATTTCATAAGAGCTTCAGACAACTCTGTAAAAAGGATGACAGTGTACTTACTTTGTCTGTCGAAGCTTCTTATGTCTGCGACTGCTACTGATGTTGTTGCGCAGGTGCTACTGATGTGCTAGGAGCAGCAAAATCTCTCTTGGCTTCCATTAATGTCTCTTTTTCTCTTTCGGCATCAGATGATGGCACTTTTGCTAGGGCCTTACAAACCCAAGCCTCGTCAGGCTATTTCCCCTTATTCTGTGCTTTTGTCATAGCTCCACTCTGGGAAACAACATTAATGGCTGTGACAGGTCTTTGCTCGATGGAAATCATCTGAATATTCTGAGTGGGGGCACTATTTCTTTCCTGAATATTTGCTATCAACTGCGGGCACTGCTCGACCACATGATCTACTGCTCGACAATACCAACATGTCGTAGTTGGGTTTCGACAGTCTCTCTCTAGATACCCAGCCTGGTTACAGTTGTAACACACAACCTAGCCTCTTCCTCTTCTGGCCATACCACCACGACCACGACCTCCAAAAGCACCTCTACATGATGCACCACCACGGTAACCATAGCCATCATTGCTCTGTCCCTCATTTTGTACCTGATAGGCGTCATAGGTGTGCTCTCTCATGGGGTCATAACTGTGACACTCATCTTCATTATGTCCTACGGACTTACAGAAGTTACAATAGGGGTTCTTGGGGACTTGCACATACCTCTGTAGTAGATAGCAATTCTTAGGTCGATGCTGGCTAGCTGTTCGACAGATCTCGCAATATAGAACAACAGGGTTGAATGGGTTTGGTGCACCAGTATTCAGGTAATTTCTTACCACATGACACTGTCCCTTGTCGTGACCTTCTGTTCGACATTGTGTACACCAAACCTCTTCGCGACCGGTTTTTCCTTTCTTCATATCGCGAAGCTCTAGATCCATCACTGCCAACTACACTTGGATTTGAGCCATACCAGAATTGTCTTCGACAGGAGTAGTTTCAAGCTTCATCGCGATTTCCAGAGCCTCCTGCTGGTCAGCAACCTTCTGTTGCATGAGTGGAGTTCTGATATGTGGTAGAAACACTGCAATGAACCATTCCTTATGCTGCATAGGTCCAATGGGGAAACTAACTTGGTCTAGCAGAACTTTGAATCTTTGATCAAAGTCCCACATGGATTCGCCGCGCCTCTGCTGAATCTCTTTCAACTCAGTGATACACTGCGACTCTGATTTCAGCTTCTTAAATTCCTTTATCATAGCTGCTTTTATATCAGCCAAAGCATGGTTCTGAGTGCTGGAAAACTTCATGAACCAGGTCAGAGCGCGGTCTTTGAAAGAAGTAACTAGATGTGCTCTTTTTGTATCTTGATCCGTAATGGTCTTAGCAGTCCACACTGCTTCACATAAAAACTAGAACTGTTCTGGATCCTCTGATCCAGTTCCTTTGAAAACAGGGAGCTTAATGTCATCATTCATATGGGCCATCGCGGGTCTAGGAGGGGAGGGAGGGGGAATGGAATTAGGCGGGGGGGAACATACTGGGGTAGACTGACCCGCGATAGAAATACTCAGGCTAGGGTGACTTTCAAACTACGATGGGTTCTCAGGGATAATAGGTCTTCGCTGCGGGGTTACCAGAGGGTTTTCAACAGAAGGGGTTTCTTCGGGCTCTGAATCTATGGAATTTACAGGGGGATGCTCGGTATTCTGACCCTGGGAATAGGATCCAAAATCTCTCTTGTACCTTTTTCCACTTTGCAGCAAACCACTTTGCTCATCGAAGGTATTTTCACTTGCAAACATAGATTAGTAATACTAAATCTAACAGTCTGATTCAATTAGCAATATACCTTTTTTAGCTAATAGCATTTTAATTTTCAAACTAAATGAATTCAAAAACTTACCCCTTGGTCCTTTGAAAAACTGTCGCTCAACTTCACTAAAGGAAGTACTCGTGTCGATGGCGAAGTCCATCACAAATGCTTCAAGGGTTCGCGTTGTCCAGAAATTAACAGCACGGGATATCTCAATGTTCACCCTTTTTAGTATATTAATTCTTACAGGGGTCCAATCAGGAAATTGGCATTCTTGGAAGTTCATCCTTCTCTTTGTTAACCTAGATAACCACTGGTGCAACTCTATGTGGATACTACCAAAGAAAATTTCATAAATATCACAAAAAACATACCTTTGTAGAAAGTCGTTTGCACTACGACGCAGAACTTTGTTCTCTTGCGTAGCGAATTTTAGATAAGTCTCATCAAGCCAATCACCAATTTCCTTCATAGAGGGTCTCCAGAACATATCCCTCGAGGTACGACATAAACCACTCTTGAGCAGATACTGAGTTCAACCCACAACAGAACCAATTTTTTGGGCTATAGGGCAAACCCGGGCTTTATACCATTACTTCGTACGAACAAAAGACCCACAGTGTTGGCCCTTTCAGCAACAACCTGCGAACAGGTTGCAGTCTCACCCGAAACGGCTATGGGGTGCCACAAAACTAGGTTTCTGCAAGCAGAAGAGGGATATTACTATACCTTTAGCTTCTAACACTTATAATCATACAATGCAGAGCTTTAATAGTTATTTATTTAGCTTCGCAGTTAGATAAACAAACAGTGCCTTGCTTAACCCTTTCCTGGGAATTCCAGTGAAGTTAATATTTAGCAGTGATCTTACTTATCAGATATATATTTATCAATGCATAAAGAACATAACAACAACACAACAAAAAACACAACACACGATATAACGTGGTTCACCCCCAGTGTAGGGGCTACATCCACAAAACTGTGTTTTATTCAACTCTTTACAAAAACCACAGTTCTGATCTGCGCACTTAGCTACAGATCCCTTCAAGTCCTCAAAGCTGTGCACACAGCTGTAGGCCTCTGTGCACACAGCTGCAGATTTCCTTTATCACCCAAAAACCCTTTGCGCACACAGCTGCAGAGGTCATCCATGCACACAGCTGGGACTTAACCTTCTCTTACAAAATAGCCTTAGCTTCGCATCAATTCATCTTACATCAAAAAGCCTAAACTGACTTCTTTACAAGAGTGCTTATTTATAGTGCACTTATTACAAAACCATAGGCTTAAACCATGGGCACCCCGAACCCTAAACCCTGGATTTAAACCATGGTTTTATTACAAAAAGAGGACTTTGACTCAATCCCGACACCCCTAAGACTATTTTGAGTCGTAACTCCGCTTACAAACTCCCACAACTCCACAGAGTTACCCACCTTAAGGACCGTTAGGGTGTGCGCCCCAACAGGTGTTGTTCAATAAGTTTATTGTCTGTCACTCTCCTTTGATGCATGTTTAGAGATCTAGATTTAGCATGTCCTATAAGCTTATATGCATGTTATCTTGAATCTCTTTGTATGTACTAATCGGATCTCACAAGTTTCTTGGCAAGTTCTTTGATTTCAGCTAAGTTGCAGGTTCATACTTTGGAGAGGATGCTGATCTAGTTTTTTTCTTCATTCTCTTCAAAAACTTTCAAAAATAATATTCCCTTGACATTCCACCTGAAAGCTCCACTGTGGATCTTCAAGGAAAACAACACTTTTCTCCTCTTCTTCCTCCCTCAAAATCAACACTTTACCCGGTTACTTTTTCAGTTCATAGCTGTGATTTAATTTGTATCCATTTAATCAAAGTAAAATATACATAGATCTGATATTTCATATCTCATATCCTAGATCTTGCACTTAAAAAAGTTTCATAAGCATCCTAGATCTAGCTGTAGGGAAATCGTCCTTTTTGCATGAAAATTTAAAGGAAACTTGTAGATCGCATGCATTAGATTTCTTTTCACTGTTATAAAATTAAATATTCTGCAATATTAGTGCATTTTTGTTGGCTACAGAAACAGCAAGCCAATATCCCAAGGAAAGCTTGCTTTCCTTGGTTCCTTTGCTGCCTGTTTAGCTAGTTTTAGCTTCATTTTTTGTGAGATAAGGTAGGCTGATCCAAAGGTACTTTTAAAGTGATTTTGGCCATTTTTTATTCTAAAATTCTTACTATATTTTAGCAGGTCTGACAAAAAAGAAAGGAAGCTGTTGTCTGAAGTAGCTTTTGGAGCGTTCAAATCCCCCCAGGGGTCTCCCTTTTTTCACAAAATTCTTAAAATTTTTGTATAATTGTAAGATCTTGGTTT
This sequence comes from Pseudotsuga menziesii, assembly GCA_001517045.1. NCBI lineage: Eukaryota > Viridiplantae > Streptophyta > Pinopsida > Pinales > Pinaceae > Pseudotsuga > Pseudotsuga menziesii. The sequence goes on from LPNX010080624.1 coordinate 454,230, forward strand.
CATCCTGTATAAGGACCAAGAAGTTTCTAATATCTTATTTCTCTGATATTTTAACCACTTTTAATAAAATTATTCTTCGAATAGGCTCTTTCGAGCCCATTCCCCATCCCCCCTGGGGGGATTCGCGTCGGTGTCCTTTTTGTTATTTTTGCTCATTTCTTTTCAAAATAGTATTGATATAATATGAAGTGTAGTATAATATATTTCATTATTAATTCCATACTCCATATCTTACATTTCAGAGTAATCGTAATACTTACCCCACGATTTCCTGATTGACCCAAAAGGGGAAAGAGATTCGTGGTAGGATTAATTAAGAAAATAGGATTGTGTATCTGTTTGATTTTTTCTATCATTTGTTTATTAGAAACTATAAAATTAACCCCTCCTTGATTCTCCGATTGAGATCCACTCGGATCGAAAGAGGTTCTTGGAGGATTTTCTTTTAAACAAGAACACCCAGTTTAAAACTTATTAAAATTTACAAGACTCCAGTGTGTATGCTTTGCTCTTGGCTGCGGTTCGTTCGATCAGTCAAGCTATATCAAAATAAATTGGGTGACTAGCATAATTAGGACTCACCCTCCCCAACTAACAAACCATCAGGTGAAAATCCGACACCTCGATCAAACCTTTATGGTGGCAAAATACCCAAAGGAAGCGGGAAATTTTGAAAAGTGACCTCGGGGCGCCGATCTCTGTCACATCCTAATGGGTGCGTTATGAACAATAGCCCCAGAGACTCCATTTCAGCCCACATATTCCTTGCGGGTAGCCGTGAAGTTTTATTTTGGGACACACTCCAAGTACTCTTGGGTATATCTGGAGTCCCCCCTTAGCCTAATTTAATCAACTGATACTTCAATTTTAACTTAAAACATACCAAGATGCAATCGCAAAACATTCACTTCAAGCACATGCAAGCATATTGATCTTATGGATTTGACTCCATTCTCATTAGAGGAAATTTGGGGTCTAAAATGGGCCTTATAAGAAAACGTGCCAAAATAAGTTTTTGTGAGTTGGAATTCAAGAACCAATAGAATTTCAATAAAATAAGTCAACCATAATGGTTGAATTCACATATTTGTCATTAAAAAAAACTACTTTTTTTGTTCGTATTTTTGACATATCTCATTGTGTTTTTACTCAAATTTCAATCGGGAGAGCTTGTTGGATGCAGAATTTGATTCCGCATCCAACGAGTACCCACACTGCATACTTTTGATGGACCTTTCTACCCCAAAAACAAGAAATACTTGAAAAAACGTGATGATGATGTCATCATCACATTTTTTCACGTATTTCTTGTTTTTGGGTTAGCGGGGTCTATCAAAAGTATGCAGTGTGGGTACTCATTGTATGCGAAATCAAATTCCGCATCCAATGAGCTCTCCTAATCAAAATTTGAGTAAAAACACAGGGAGATATGTCGAAAATATGAACACAAAAAGTAGTTTTTTTCTTTCTTCCTCCAAAATTAATCAATATTATTTTATTATTTTAACTATTATTTTATTATTTTTCTTAGGAGGCCCATTTTAGACCCCAAAATTCCTCTAATGAAGGCACTGGTCATTTTTTGCTTTATGTATATATATTGTGTATCAGCTTTGTGCTTTCGTGTGTTTATATTCGTATCTTGTCATCTTTAATTGTCTATAGTTAAAATATTCAAAATCCTAAATAAATGATTCAGTTTAACATCACCAAACTAAGAAATCATCCTTAGTAATTTAATAGGGTCTACCCCCCTTGGCTTCGTTAGGAGTTGAGCCTAAACGGAGGAGTCAAGAACAAGGTGACAACTTTGACTCGAGACTTGCCCCCAAGGACACACCGAGTGGCTTGAAGATTTATGCCACGTGACCCAGGTGTGTGAAAGGCGGCAACAATACATAGCTTCATGCAGGCTCAATGAGGTGGACTCAACAACATTTGTGCCCTGGGGCTCAATATCAAATGAGGTGATCATATGTACTGTTGCGGTATCTGTGCTAGGAGGAGTGGAGGGAAAAATCCCCATAAGGGATGAATCCTTCAACATACCTACCCCAATCAACTGGTAAGGAGGAGGGGACTGACCTAACATGGGGATGTTATTAGCTGTGGAGGTAGTAACATTCGGCGTACAAAAATCAAGCTGGTCAATGGTAACAATTCTCCCGAGATGTGGGAATTGGACTGTTCGAAATATTGTTGAAGCAACAACATTCATGGCATAGAACCAATTCCTTCCTAAAAGGAGGTTACAATCTAAAGGGGCATCTACCACTTCTACTTTGATGGAATCAGTTTTACCCCCCAGCTCAACCACAAGGGCTGATATGAGGCCATGGGGTTGGAAACCCCGTCCATCAAAGGCTTTAAGGGTTGTAGGTGATGTAACAAGCTCGGGAGAGCCAAGATCTTTCCAACAAGTGAGAGATAACATCGAGGTCGAAGCTCCTTCATCTAGTACCGTTCAAAAGACTTTCTTTCCCACTACTGTCGTAATGATTTGAAAAGCAAGTTTATGCGGTAATCTAGGTTTATAGTTCTCAACATTGAAGTGAATCAAGTTAGTGTTATCCAGGTCTATAGCTCTTAATGCGGTCAACAAGTTCTTGCATTGTGTAGGGAAACTTTGGAGTACCTCTAAGGTATACATCACACAAGGTGCCTGAGCGAGAACTTTGACCACATTATAGAATTGAGCAGCTTAGGCATTGGGATTAAAGATAGCCTTCTGAAAAGTACTCTTTGGTGGGTGCAAAATCATGTCGAGAGTAGGCTTATTTATAGACAAGGGAACAGTAGATGAGGATTCCAGAGAACTAGTAGAGGGAGCTTTCCCTGAAGAATATTGATCTTCTTTCTGATCTACGGGTTTATCATAATTCTGGCTTTGAGTTTGCAAGTGGATTGTATATGAGGACATCATACAAATTTCCTTTGATGAACTAGAGTTTCCCTAGTTAAACATGTGATCTACTAGCTGTTGTTGAGAGGGAAAGGGATCCGTAAGTATAACAGTTGTGGGATTATACTTCAAAAACTGGGAGATTTCGTCCCGATGGGGACACTCCTTTGAGAAGTGGTCACCACCACAGAACAAACAAGGGTATTTAGCCTTTCTTTTCCCTATGTTGTTGTCATTATTGGTTTATTGTGGGGTCTCCCGCTGGTTTCCAGGTTTTTTATTTCAATTTTTACCTTTCTTTTTATTACCCGAGGTTTGATTAGTTTGAATAGAATTGACCTCAATAGAAACCTTAGGAGTGGAAGGAGTAGCAATTTAGGTTTTCTTGGTAGGTTTCGCTGTGGATGGGGACTAGATTGAACCAACAGTCCCATCAACAGGTACTTCTGCTGATGGCTTGGCAGGGTCAGTTCTGGGGTGAGGAGCTTGACGAATCAGGTCATAAAGAGTCTCGGACTAGGAATAGACCAAATATAGGTACTAAGCCCAACTAATAGCCTGCTCTTCAATAATGGCACTGCCCATGGCCACATCTCAGGCATTAGGAGGCAACAAGGACTTATGAACCAATCAGCTAACAACTGATCCAGAATAGGGGCCTTAATAAGCCTTCTCTGCCTTCTCCATTCATGAATATGATCAGAAATGTGGGTGGAGGTGTTCTGTTGCAGAGAAGTTAAAAGATTAGTTCCAATTTCATAACGAATAGGGAGCTGAAAGTGAGTAAGAAATACGGTTGACAATGAGCCAAAATCCACAAACGAATGTTGTGGGAGTTCAATATACCACTTCGCGGCCATACCGATCAAATTTTGCTGCAAGAGTCGTAACCAAACAAAATCATCCATGAGGGAATTGGAGGAACAACAGAAATGAAAAGTCATAACATGGTTCTATGGATCTTCACCCTACTTCCCATTGAATTTCGGAATATCCGATGGTAACTTTACCGAAATGGGAGGCCACGAGGGATTGTGTTGAATGGGATCATTAATCAACTTGGACAAATCAGGCAAGTCCAAAGTTGTTAGGAAAGGTAACTGTTTATTTGGCTACACATACTGGTAATATTGATATGGCATATAATTACCAGTAGGGCCATAGGTAGACTGATAAACAGGTTGCTATGAGGAAGAACCATCAGAAAATCTGCCCATGGGGGGTTGATTTCTAGAATTAGGACTGCTAGGACCACCAGGGCCTCCAGGAGAAGGGCAGCCAGAACCATCGTGACTTCCAGGACCACCAGGACCACCAGGAGGCAAACCACCAGACCCTCCGGAACCTCCAGGAGGTGGGAAACCTCCAGAGCCACTGAAACCACTAGGTGGAGGGCCACCAGACCCTCTTGATCCATAAGGAGGAAGGACAGCATGTCCCACAGGAGCACTAGGACCACCAGGAGCATGAGGAGGACCGCTAGACCCTCCAGGATGATTAGGTCCCCCAGGGGGAGGACCTCCATAAGGTGGTCCTCTTGCACCTCCCGCAGTATGTATAGGTATCCCTCCCATGGCTGGAATGTAAGACCAGCTGGGTATCCCCCATGGTGTAAAAGTGTTGCTAGGGAATGGAATTCCAATAGGATTATATGGATGATTACCTATAGGTATTTGATAACCATAACCACTAGAAGACTGAATGGTAACAAGTTGTGCCCCCAAGGGCTGACCTGAACTAGATGGGGGATTTACCACATTAGTGTGGGTGGGAGGGACAAAAACGGTAGATGTTTCTATGTTAGAGGTCTGCTCTTGACTAGGTACAACTCCGGGATCAGATAACATAGGTCATGTTGGGGGTTGCCCCCCGGCATTCAAAGCTATTAAAGAAACAAGAATTGAAGGTTGGGCCCCAGATGCAAAAGACTTGGGAGGATTTGGAACAGACATAACATAAGAGGTGAGAAGGGTGGAAATTTGACCTGGGCTGTGGGTTGTTAATGGAAGATCTATAATCGGTTCAATGGGTCTCATAGAATCGGCTAGTGAACGATATCCCACAGAAAGGAATGAAGAACGAATTGGTGAAGAGCCTAATAGGTTTTCAATCTGCTTTTCTACCTCTCGTGCATGGAGGATAGCAGCACGGTATTGCCTACATTCTTCTTCACTTTTAGGAGAACTTGCATGGGTGCAAAATGAGGCAATGCCCTGTCCAATAGGTGTCTCCCAAAAAAGAGCATTAGGACCAAAATCCAGATGGGTATCATCAACATGACCTTCGGCGGGAGAATGGAACGATGAATATTCCCGGGAAGGATATTGGACCAAGGGAGGTGAATGTGAAGAATATGGTACTCCACTTTCCATCACCACATTATCTCCCAATTGGGAGGTGGTAGCATCTCCTTGGTCGATAGCTTCCATTGGATTTTCTTCTAAAACAGAAGTAAAATCGGGTGGCAAGCCCCATATTCTCCTGGACTGTCTTAACTCAGCCAGTGTGTACAGTTCCTATCTAACCTAGGGTCTAAAAATCTAGAAAAAACACACCAAAAGACTTCCCTACTCAAACTATAGGTCAAAACAAGCATACTTAAAATGATAGGAGGATTTCAAAAGTCAGGTCTCTCACTAGGATTGTCAAGTAGGTGCCACTTGCGATATACCTCGAGGGTACGTGCATAGTAATATGCCCGAATGTTGTTTTCGGTGTATGGCTCCAAACAAGATGGCCAAAGGGATTTTCTCAGATAGATAAGGTACCCTAGTGGGGTCTCTCGATATACTCAAGGTATGTGGGAGCTCGAATCAGTAGTAGTGCTATCTAATGCATAACCATATACAAGGGGCTTTCCAATATACAATCGAGTATGTGAAGTACCTTTCTATATACTTCAAGGGTACATGAAAGGATGTTCGATATACTGATGGTACATGGAAGAACCGTGTGAGTCCCGGGATGTAGTGCTGTCAAATAACGACAGCTCCTACGTTTTACAATTCCCGAACACATCTCTAACATATCACTCAAGTTACTATGTAAATTTTAACCTACAACTACCATTAATTTTAACTTGTACGGTTAGGTGAATGCATGATGTTCTAAGAGAAAAGTAAAACCATGCAATATGCTTGTGCAAATGTTCACTTTACCGTTCAATATGCCTACTTACGGGAGGGAAGAGAGTGTTTTTCTTTTTGTTTCAAAACCAAAAATCATTCCAACCAACAGTCATGAACATCACATCAAAGACAAGCAAACACTTTTACAAACCAAATTCTTCTTTTCAAAAGCAAATGGGAAGGCTGAGAATCTCTTTTCCTAAAAGAACAACACCAAGCACACCTATATGCCAATGCACTCTAAATTTTCAAATTTCTTAAAAACATAAGTAAATCTAACTTAAAACTACCATTTTTTTAATATTTTGATCGAGATAGTCCTATATGCATGAGAGACAAAAGATCATAAAGGTCCTAAAAGCTTATGAAGCCAATCAGAAAACCCAAATCCAACGCTCAAATATGATGTCCTAATCTCAAGCAAAACTTTTCTTTTTTGAAGGGAAGAAAAAGAAGTTTACCATGCAAGCAAGAAATGAAATCTAGAAGCTAATCTAGTGTTCTTCTTTTAGTATATGCAATGAAAAGAGAGTTCAATGAACGCCCTAACTTTCAGAAAACAAGAAATCCTTCTTTAAGCACAACCAACAAGCAAGAAGCGGATGAACAATCAAAAAGACCAAACAAATTTTTTAAATTCCACTAAAATCAATCTTAAACCATCAAAGCAGCAAGCCACACACATCAGATTCAATAACACAAGCCTGATAATAGAACTGAAAGCAATGAAAATTACAAATTTTTACAAAGAAAAATGAGGAAAGAGAGTTTTGGACTAATTCCTACCTGGTACTGCACTTCGTAGGTGTTGTAAGAGCGTTTCCAAAGCAGCACCGCTCCTCGCAAACCAGATATAGGCCGTGGCACTGCTTACTGCTCACTGTGTTCAGGCAGTGGCACCGCTCCTCATACAAAGCATTGCCACGGTTCCCTATAGATGGCCAAAACAAGAAAGAGAATGATGGATCAGATCAAAAAAGACTAGATCAAGGTAAATACTGTCGAATTGAAAGTGGTAACAGAGCATAAAAAACCCAAATGACTCAAATCTGAATAGATATGAAAATTTCAAACCCAAATAATACAAATCAGAAAGTAGATCTAACTGAAAAGAGTTGAAGAAAACGGAGCCTGGATTCAAACAAGAGTTGCAGACTGAGGACGATCAGAACAACTGAATACAACTAATCCCCAGTGGAGTCGCTAGATTTGTTGATCAGAATATTTCACCTCCTGCGGACAGCAAGGTGTTCCACTGGTCTGAATGGTTTAGATCTAGAACAAATCGATCACAAAGGCTGATAACTCTCCCTAGACACTGTAGATATCTGGAATAAAAATCTTTGATAGTTCACCTGTGTACCTGCAAAAGAGTTCAACACAAAACAAATCAAAGCAACCAGAATATGATCTATTAATCTATGCTAGTGACTAAGGAATCTAGCAATATATATCTAAAATCAAACATCAACAATATATATGGGACAAAAAATCATCTTGCATTAGAATTATGAAGAAGTTTACAACCAAGCCTTAGTGTTGACATGCATCTCCATGAAACTAGCTCTTCATCCCCAAAAGCTCCGACTCTAGCTCTCTTCATCCCCAAAAGCTCCAACTCTAGCTCTCTATGCTCTCTCCAAATGATCTTGGGCCAAGAATCAGTCCAATAGCATAACAATACCTTCTATGTTCTCCTCTCAACCATGGATATGAGCTCATATTTATATGGCTTTAATGGATAGAGATGGTTGAGAAACTAGTGGGTGAGGTGGCCTCTAAGATCCTAGGATGAGGGATATCGAGCTCAACCAACCCACAGCAGTAGGGATAAGGTATATCTCGAGGCATATCATCTAGAAGCCTCAATAAGCTTCTCTTTTTCCCTTTTTACCCAGGGTACCGCGCTTCCCTTTCTATGACAGAGAGTTTATGGTAATAATAGCATATGGACCAAGGGCAATGAGCGGTGGCACCGCTTATGGACAAATGATGAAAGGCGGTGCGAGCAAGGGTACCGCTCCTGGACAAAGGGGCATGCGCAATGCTAGGAATTTGTATGACAAACTGATAAAAAACCATTTAGTCTTCACTCCAGAAGCTGGGATTCAGGGAAAGTAGGTATGTCAAAGGTCGTATCACATGATGATGATAGGATTTTGGTATAACAGGATCTCATTTCCTCCATCATGGTTTAGCAGGAAGCAATCATGTGTCACACTGAGTACAGCCGAAGCAAATTATGTCACAACTTGTTCAGCTAGTTGTGAGGCAGTATGGTTGTGGAAGCTGCTATCTGATTTATTTGAACTCCAGATGGATGCTACTTGTATACATTGTGACAACCAGAGTTGCGTGAAGTTGTCAGAGAATCCTATGTTCCATGACAAGTCGAAGCATATCGAGATCAGGTATCACTATATCAAGGATATGGTACAGAGAGGAGCAGTGAAGCTCCAATATGTTGCAATGGAGGAACAAATATCTGATGTATTAACAAAGCCATTGGCTAGAGTGAAGTTTGAGTACTCCAGGGATAAGCTTGGTGTTCTCCAGATCGAGGTTTCCTCCAAGGGAAAGTGATGACTCCCATATCCATTCTGACATGGTGAGAGGATTGGTTCCTTCCATGGTTAGATGTAGGGCTGAGCCATTCTATTATGGTGAGAGGATTGGTTCCTTCCATGTCAAATATGAGTGCTGAATGCCATTCTGGGAATGGAGGTACCTAGTCAGTTACCAGGAACACTCAGTCTGATACTGAGAGAGCCATTCTGTTGAGTAGGTCAGATGTAAGGGCTGAACCATTCTATCATGGCTAAAGGATTAAGTTCCTCCCATGTCAGATGTGAGTATTGGCCATTTTGTCAACTAGGACAGATGTAAGGGAAACTACCATTCTAGGAATGGAGGCACCTGGTCAGTTACCAGGTAGCTCAGTCTAGGATTGGGGGCCATTCTAGCGAGGGTGTAGGATTTGGTTCCTACCTGGTCAGATGTAAGTGCACGCCCTTCTGAACATGCATGTTGGATTGGTTCCTCACATGTGTTAGATGTAAGTGGAGGGCCCTTCTTGACATGCATGTTGGATTGGTTCCTTGCATGTTCCAGATGTAAGTGCAGAGCCTTTCCGAACATGCATGTTGGATTGGTTCCTCACATGTGTCAGATGTAAGTACAAAGCCTTTTTGAACATGCATGTTGGATTGGTTCCTTGCATGTGTCAAATGTGAGTGCTGGGATTTTCTGACAAGGTTTTGGAATTGGTTCCCACATGGTCAGATGTGAGTGCTAGGTGTGCCTTTCTGATATACTTATAGGTTAGTTCCTACATGATCAGATGTAAGTGCTGGGCGAAGACCTACATGATGGCTAGTCCTACATCTAGCATGAAAAAGGGCTGGCTCTATAGAACTTCCTATGATGAGAAGAATCATGAGATAGAACCTATGAAGATTCAGTATCAATGATCTAGCAGAGATGATCCAGATCAAGGGAATATCTAGATCAAGAGATGATGCTCTAGAGATGATCCAGATCGAGGGATGATCCAGATTCAGGAATGATGCTACAGATGATCCAGATCCAAAGACAAATATGACTTGAAGACAAAGAAGACTTGGATAATAAGATGAATTGAAGATGCAGATGATGAGAAGACCCAGAGAAGAATACTAGTGATGAAAATTGTGTCGAGAGAATACCTTCCTAGTTAAGAGGGAGTGTGAATGTAATTGTAACTTTGGAATGTATTCACTTGTATTTCTCATCTATTGTAACCCGATGTTTATTTCGGGATGTTCTTGTGTCATGTCATGCCCCAATGTTCCGATTGGGAGAATCAATAATGTAAACAAGTCATGTCAAGTTATTGTGGGTAACCCTCCTATTGTCTAAGTGTTAAAGTCCCCATAGTTTCGGGGCACTAGGGTTATTAGACTCTCCTAGTGAGGTCAGCCCTAGTAGGGTTTTAGTCATGTCAATATTAGTATCAATAGAGAGATGGACTCTTTATTTAGCACACATATCATACACACTCAAGTATAGCATATAGTCAAGGAAGAGAATGACAATGGGGAAAGAGGAAAGAGCTTACTGCTGTCGGGAGATTGTCTTACTATTTTTGGGTTTCACTTTGGTGTTGATTCTATCTTAGAGAAAGTTGCGAGGTTTTCTCCATTTATGGTTTCCCTGAGGAAAAACACTATGTTCATTATCTCTTGTGTTTGATTGATGTGCTTGTTGTTCTCTCAGTTCAAATATCCTAATGATATGCTAGCTTAATGTTGAAAAACTAACACCCAGGTGGGGGAAAGAGGAAGGGAATCGTATGGATTGGCGATGAGCCTAGATAACTCCCTGTTGGTTGCATGTGGGGATGCGGTTGTAGTTGCGGCTGCAAAAAATGTTGCTGCTGTGGATGATGTTGCAGCTATTGTTGGTGTTACAGTTGCAGATGGTGTTGGGGTTGTGGTTGGGGATGCCGTTGTGCTTGTTGTTTGGGTGCAACAGTGCTGGATGAGACCATGCACAAGTCCATAATCTCATTTTGTGTCAGTGGTGGTGACACTAAGGGGAAATGAGTCATCATGGTGGTATCAACAAACAACCCAGGACCCACATTCAACAATGGGGAGGCTAGTGTGTTGTCAACCATGGTATTGATTGCAAGGACGACATTGGCATGTGTGGTTGTCCCTTGTGGCTCAATGGTGGTGATGGTAGGGATAATGTTGGTGGGTGCCGTTAACCCTTGAGAATCATGATAAGTGAGTTAATAAACCGTCATGATCTTCCCTTCGTGAGGGAACAACATGAGATGGAAGATAATTGATGCGACCGCTCTCATGGTGTACATATAACTTCTTTCAAGGAGAAGGTTATAGTCCAGTTGAGCGTTGATGACCTCTATGCCTATCAACATTGTCTTCCTGGATAATCTGATGGGGACATGGGGGAGGATTCCTTGGGCTTTAGTGGGATGGCCATCATAATCCCGCAGAGTTGTGGAGTATGGTTACAGAATTGGAGATCCAAGTTTCTACCAAACCAGGGTGGACATAACACACATAGATGCCCCCTCATCCACTATGCACTGGTGCACGACCAAATTCCGGATAGACACTAGGATTTGGAAGGTGATGGCGGATGGCATGCACAGTTCTCCATTCTCCATTTCGAATGTGATCAACTTGGATTCAGAGGGGTCTACAGGCCCAAGTGTGGCTAGTAATTCTTTTTGCTACATTGGGCACATTTTGAGTACCTCCAGAGTGGACATGGCCATTGGTGTTTGGGCCAAATCATCCATAATGCTATAGCTGACAGCAACTCTAGCTATGGTGTTGTTGGCCACTCAGTGTATGGGGGGGCAGGGGAATGGGGGTAACTGAAGAGGTAGGTTGACAGTTTTGGACGTAGATGCCACTGATGTGTCAGCGGGTTTGATGGTAGTATCGTACTAATTTTGTGTGGTTTGTAGGTTAACCTCTTTAGTTGTCATGGCTAGCAGGTGGTGGACACCTGTTTCTGCCATGGGAGGTGCCCCCGGAGCATTGGGATTGGCCTAGGGAGGGGGTGCAATTACCAGCAATCCTTGGACTAGTAGTGGGTGGTGCCAGGTTGGGTTGGGCTTGGTTTGTAGCATTGGCAGCCTGTTGGGCCTCATTCTGAATGGCCTTCTTAGTGCGACCCATGAGGGGACACTCAAATGTGTAGTGGCCATAGATGTCGTAGAGTGTGCAAGGTTGGTTTGTGCGCAACGAGGCATTGTGTCTTGGTGCATTTTGTCATGGGGGGTTTTGGGTGGGTTAGTTTACCATGACATTGTTGGGAAGGTTTGGCTATTAACCGCCTCCCTGCGGTTGGTTATTGGCTTGGTTCCGAGGTCGATTATTTCTAGCTTTCCCTTATTGATTGTTGGGGGCAAGCTAGTTGGGACAGCTTTGTTATGCAAATACTTGTCCCAATGGAGCGGGTTGAGTAGGGATGGGGGCTTGAACTACTTGCACTGGTGGTGCATAATAAATTTGGGTGGGCTTTGGTGCCACAAATGTGGGCATTTGCCCCGCATACTATTGTGTTGGCCATGCCATGGCCTGAGCCTGCTGCGGTGGCATAGGTTGTACATAGGAAGTTGTTGCTCTAGACTGGGACATCATTCTGTCATAGTCTGGAGTTTGGATTTGGTAAGCAACACTAGCAGTGTTGCTTGGTTGTGGTGTAATGGAAGGTGGTGTCGCACGGTGCTGTGGCTGCTCAGAGACTGAGCCTATGATGCTGTCCACAGCATGGGATGCCGTCGATGCATCCCAATAGGAGGTACCTGGGTGGGGAGCATATGGAATGATGGTGTAGAGCTATCTAGATTGTGCATAGATCAGGTACAACTAGCTATGGCTATGCTGGAAAATGGATCCGGGTTTGCACCAGCCATGTGGCTTAATGGTGCAGTGTGCAAGTCTGGTTCAGACTGATATGGGTCTGAATCTGAATTAGAGGCTGTGTGGCCTTCTAATGGTGTGAAAGGTCTTCGAGAATAGTCTCGACGGTGTCAGTTGAGTGTTCTGAATTGTGGTGGTTCACCTCTTAGGCGTGAGGAAGAGCGTGAGGGATCAATTGTGTTAGATGTTTATCAAACTAGTGGGAATGATATTTGGACCCCAGTTTGAATGGATTCCTATTGGTTGTAGGTGGTCACTTGGCCACCAAGACTACCAGAAGACAGTGCTTAGCATTTTCCTCATGGGCGTTTCTACTCAATCGGTGGGGGTCATTGCCCATTTTGCTTGGCAATTCCTCTCACTGGCTAGCTACTTTGGGGTTCTCGTGGTACTTCTCACAATGAGTTTCTGGAATGAGCCCAAGTACTTCTCACAGTTAAGGTAGTCAGGGACTTATGTCCTCAAAGACTGCAAATTTTTTGAACTTAGTGTAAATTGATAAATTTTAAGGGCTCTCTCAGTGTCATGAACTGAGTTGGGTTGAATACGTGGTATGGTGTATATGTTTTTTTGTCTTTCTAGTATTAGGTGGCTGGAAATGGTTTATGAAATCATCATATTGTGGTATATTTCATATCATTATGAATACAAGTAATAAATAATCAGAAAGTTGTAAACATATACAATTGTTTTTACCCTAAATGTTGATGGCCTAACTAAGTGACTACCTTACACCTATATTCTTATTTGAACAAGAGAAGGTGCTGGGCTCTCAACACAATGGGACTAAGCCCATCCATAGATCCACAGGTCACCTCCCGGATGCAAGGTTGGTCAATAGGGAGGAGACTTAGCACTGTGAGAAGCCCTCCTTATCTACCCCCTCTACCTTCCAGGTCATCCATTTTTAATGGTTTAGAACAATATTTAGTGAAGAGCCTAGGACTATATGAGCTGTGCCCTTCATCGTATCCCAGAATACCCCGAAGGGTGATGAATGGGTATAGGAGGAAAGGTAAGAAAGACTATTAATTTTATGTCAATTTTAGTTAAGCTACATTCATTAAGCCATTAAATTTTTTTTTGAATTTACACTTTGTTTGTTCATGAAATTGCAGTAAATTAAAACATAAATAGAAATAGGACTACTATACTGGATAGAGGCAGCTGAGCCGCACTGACAGTCCTTAATAAAATGAAAATTAACTACTGATTGATAGACCGACCGTTTTGTGTCAAATTCAGCGAGGGGGTCGCAAAAAATTTTCGGAAACAGGTGAGGGGGTCACATAGATTTCATAGACAGAAGCGGTCTACTGTTCTGAGTGAAGTCACACCTTTCAGGGGAAAAAGGGAGACCTAGTCATACCTATGAGGCCTAAAAGAGCGACCTCATCCCCTGTTCAGGATCGATAAGTGCGACCTGCCTTGGATTTGGGGTTTTTCTGATCTCGAGTCAGATCTGGCCGACAGTAACCTGTACTATGGCCAAACAGACTCATATTTTCCTTGTAGAGGCTTCGACAACAATAAAAACTGAAAATAAACTGGATCTAAGCTATATTTGACAAGAAATTTTAAAAACTAGGGCATAAACTGAAAAAAACTTGAAATTTAAAAAACTAAACCAAGGATATTGTGGGATCGACCTGGTATGGTCGCCAGTTCTATAGCATGGATTTATCCTCAATACAGCGGCAGGAATAGCTCCCTTTTGTCTATAGGAAAGAAGGGTAGGTTCCTATGTGTGGAAAATGCAGAAAGAAAAGAGGAACATAAAGAAATCAAAGAATAAGAAAGAGTATGGCCATGAGCCCCTCTACAAAAAAGGTTACAAATTCACCTTGGCTACCTACAAACAAATATTAAATATAAATAAACCTGCAAAACATGTTAGAAATCAAATCTGCAAACAAATGGTGGTCAGAAAACAACTAAACTAACGAAGCAAATACATATACAAAAAAATGATGTTATACCTCTCCTTTGGTGAAATGGGCCACCATGCCTTGGCTGAAAGCACCTCCCTATCTCACTCAGCAATGGAGGAGTTATGGCTAAATAGGGGAAATGAGTGGAAGAGAGAGGGATGTGGGTGGCTTGAGAGGCAAGAGGTCTCAAGGCATCCACGGGAAACATAATAGTATGCAAGAGAGGAGTTGTTTGAGAGTGACCCCCCACCCTCCTTTTATATATTTTTTTGGGGTTTTAGGGTTTTAAGCCCTTGGTCCAGGCTTTAGCCCCTTTTTTGGGCTGTTAGCCTCTTCCTCCCTGATTTTAGATCCTTTTAGGGTTTTAGGCTCCTTTGAGGGATTTTATCCCCTTTTTGGAGGCTTTAACCCCTAGGAGAGTTATTTAGGCTCCTTTTTGGGGTTTTAAAGCCCTTTTCTTCATTCTTAAGATTTTTTGAGGGTGTGGGGGTCTAATGGGGTGTTACGAGGGTTGATCATGGGTGTCCTTGGGTGGTGTAGGCCATGTAGAGCTGAGTGAGGGATTTTTTGGGTTAACATCCCTTAATCACCCCAAGCTAAATTATGCATGTCAAGATTGGTGATAGTCAACCTCATATTCATATCTCTATCAATCAGTGAAAAATAACTTTCCTAACATAGAGTGCTCACATAGCAAGGATTAAATAACTTTCCTAAGACATAGTTCTCACACGGGAACGATTGCTTTCTAGCATACTAAGCACCGTCTTTCCTCCCTCGTATGCCTCCTTATTATAGTTTATTCTACCTAGGTATTTTCTGCAAGCAAACAATTCCTCATGGAATTTCCATAGCTAACAAAATCCCTAATTTCCAAGGCATGTCTAGTACCATAATTTCACTTCTAACACTTGTTTCAACATCCTTGAGGTTAATTCTTCCTTGTCCCCCACTATTGCATACATAACTTCCTCATTTAGTGTGGTTTTGCTCCATTAATAATTCTATTTAATCATATTGTTTTATTACATCTATCCTCCAAGGACCTATTGGCAGATTTTAGATCGAGCCAATTTTATTCAATTAAAACAATAACTCAAAATAAAATCATAATTACTAAATAATGTTTATTTCTTAGGGGATGTTACAATTTCTCTTCACATTAGCAATACTATTAATAATTATATAAATGACATAAGAAACCAAGGGTTTCACCCCCTTAAGTTATGCACCCTCCAACCTTTATATATATATATATATATATATATAACTCAAGAGGATGAAAGGGATTGTGCACTCTTCATCTCTTTGTAGGCATCCAGATAATACACATTAATTCAATAAATATTTACAATTAATTACTAGAAGAAAAGGGATTGGCTCTTGTTCCCCTCTCAATTGTAGTAAAGCACTAGAATCAATGTAACAATCACTATAAGAGATGTGCCTCCAATGAACAAGATAGTATTCTCTCCTTATTACATTAAGCAATGCAATAAAACATTCAATAATTAATCTAAACAAAGAAGGGGCCATTCCCACACAATTGGAAACTCAAGTAATTAATAACAAATAAAATAAAATAAAATAATATGAACCAGTTTTGGGACAAGTATCCCATTCCCCCAAAACATATAATAAGAAGAACCTAGAATAATTGTTTAAAACATTCCATAATAAAATAAGATGAATGGGAATCCACAATTTGGACAAGTAGACCATTCCCCTCCCAAAATAGACAAGGATAAGAACGTAGGTAAAATAAATAAATCATGCCACATATATTGAAAATAAATAAAAAATGTGAAAATGGAAACACCATTGAGATAAGTGGCCCATTTCCCAAAAATTGAAAATGAGTTATTTATCAATCTAGCCAACAAGTGGCATATACATTCAATACATACAAATTATTATTTTAAAATAATTAACTATTTAATACATATTATTTTCTTCCATACATATTATTAAATTAATCATGACAACTATTTGCTTATTAATTAATAATCATATAATTTACTTATCACTAAGATAATAAATGATAACTTATATCTATCATAGAATCCATAGGTTATTAATCCACTTTCTACTATAGGTCGCACGTGCATTAAGTAGACTACACATCTCTTTCACAATACATATATTATGATTCCAGATACATAACATAGAGTTACAAATCTGTAGAAGGCCCAACAGTCACAGAGTTGAAACCTTGCTATGATACCACTCTATAATATACCCAACCCCAAATCCAAGGCTAATGAAACCAAGAAAACCTAAGAGGAAGGATAAATCAAGGTAATACATAGCTAAATAAGGGTGACTAAGGCTCAGTCAATATGCAAGTAGTCAATTAAATAAAATAGTCATCATTTTCAAAAGAATTGTGACACTTCCAATGCAATCTATCTTTTACCAATTCACATGCAATGCAAGGAGAAATGAAAGTATGCACACAACCATATTTGAAAAAGAATTACACATGAATATAAATTTACCATATCAAATCAATACAACTATATAACATAAATATACATCAGGTATGACAGCTATCACAATAGCATAAAAATCAGATATACAACATTATTCATAATCATATTTACTGCATTTAAATAAATCAGATCTACAATAAACTATAGACAGTTAGAACATAAACCAATATTAGATATGAAGGATATAATAACATCCATATAAAACACATGGACATTTAATCTACATGATTCCAAATACAACCATATAAACAAATAAAAATTAGATCCATCAGCACATATACAAGTCTAAATTTTCATAAATAAACACATAATAAAATACTCATCTATTTAAGGAGAAACTAGATTCAACATGACAATACTCCACCCATTGGTATACATTTAATTCAAGTCATAATTGAATACTTTACCCTCAAGCTAATGCCATGGATCCATAAGCAAGGGTACTTTCAACAATTAAATAAGGTGTGTTATTTTTCAACATTGCCAACACGGCCACATAGAAATGACTATATATTAGCCATACAAAAATATATTTCAATGAAACAAAATTTATTCCTTACTGGAAACATTGTTGTCAATGCAATGGTACAAGTCTCATAACCCATAAATGCTAAAAAATAATAAAACCAAAACATATAGTTGCGGCCTTCTCACAATTGTGAGGAAAGACCTTGCCACAAAAAAACAACTATATCTTCGCCATTCAGAAAGCGTTTCCAATGAAAAAAAATGTACCTTACTGGAAAAATCACTTTAGACACAAAGCTAATTGTATCATAACTCAATAATGCTTGAAAATGGTCAAACTAGGTGTTAGAATTTTATCATTTCAAGATAGCATTATGATCTTAGGATCTTTAACTGAGAGAATAACATGCACAGCAATAAACACAAAAGACAAGAGACACAAAGAATTTTCCTCGGGAAAACCATAAAGGAGAAAGCCCCGCAACTTCCTCAGAGATAGAATCTGCATCAAAAGTAAAATATGAAAACATAAAGATGATCTCCTGACAGCAGTAGTATCTCTCTCTGATCCCAGTGTCTTCTCTCTCACTCATGCGCCCCAGTGAGTGAGTGTGTGTGTGACAAATAGAGAGTCTCACTCTCTATTTATATTCTTCTATTCACTTAATGTCCACTTTGGCATGTCGGCCTAGTTAACTATTACCTCCTAAACCAACATCTCTAGGAGAGTCTAATAGCTCTAGTGCCCCACAACTACAGGGACTTTGCCCTCTGATCAATAAGGAGGGTTAACCTTGACACAAATGTGGGGACTATTACCCCAACTTACAATGGAGGGTTAACCTCAATGACTTTACATGAATTTCTTACATTATTGAATCTCCCAATCGAAACATCGGGGCATGAAATGACTCAATTACATTATATATACTTCACAGAATAAACATCAGGGTACAATACGTAAGATATACAAGTGAATACATTCCAAAGTTACAAATACATTAACACTCCATCTTAACTAGGAAGGTATTCTCTTGACATAATTTATCAGCACAATTCTTCTTCTCTGTATCATCTAGATCATCATCAAGTCATCTTCGTCTTCAAGTAATCTTCATCTTCAAGTCATCTTCATTGTCAAGTCATCTTCATCGTCAAGTCATCTTCATTGTCAAGTGATCTTCATCAGGTCTGGATCATCACTTGATCTGGATCGTCACTGCTAGATCATCATCAAGTCTGGATCATCACTTGATCTAGATCGTCACTACTAGATCATCATCAAGTCTAGATCATCACTTGATCTGGATCATCATCAAAGCTAGATCATCACTGAATCATCATCATCATTACTGCTTTTTCTATCTTAATCAAATGGTCCTATCTCTTCATTCTTCTCGTCACAGGAATTTCTACAGAGCCAGCCATTTTTCATGTTGGTTGTAGGCCTAGCCTCCATGTAGGTCTTCTTCGACACTTATATCTTACCCTAAGTCAAAATGGCCTGAACAACACTTACATCTGACCTCATCTTGTTAGAAAGGAATGCCCAACACTCACATCTGACCTCATCTTGTTAGAAAGGCCCAGCACTCACATATTACCATGTGTAAACACATCGCTTCAGAATGGTTCAGCAATTATATCCGACCATGTGTGAACACACTACATCGGAAGGGCTATGCACTTACATCTGACCATGTGCAAACAAACTGCATCGGAAAGGATATGCACTTACATCTGACCATGTGTGAACACACCGCATCGGAAGGGCACTGCACTTACATCTAACCACGTGCAAACACACCGCATCAGAATGGCTCTCAGTCCCAGATTGAGGATTCCTGGTAACTGACCAGGTGCCTCCATTCTCCTAGAGAATGGCATCAGCCCTTATATCTGATCAAGTGGGAACACATCCCTCAATCACATCAAAATGGCCATGCACTCATATCTAATCATGTAAGACTATATCCCATAGTCATATCAGAATGGCCCTCAGTCCCAGACCAAGTATTCCTGGTAACTGTCTAGATGCCTCCATTCTCCTAGAAAATGGCATTTTAGCACCAAGCTGAGTATTCCTGGTAACTAACCAGGTGCCTCCATTCCAAGAATGGAATTCAACACTTATATCTGATCATGTAGGAACCAATCCTATAGTCACATCAGAATGGCTCATCACTCACATATGACATGGAAGGAACAAATCCTCTCACCATGACAGAATGGTTCAGCCCTTACATCTAATCATGGAAGGAACCTAATCCTATCACCATGTCAGAATGGCTCTTGGACTCATCATTTCCCCTTGGAGGGAACCTTGATCTGGAGAACACCATGCTTCTCCCTGAAGTACTCAAACTTCACTCTAGACAATGCCTTCATCAACACATCAGCTATATATTTGTTCATCACAACATACTGGAGCTTCACTGCTCCTCTCTACACCATATCCCTGATATAGTGATACTTTATCTTGATATGCTTCAACTTGTCATGGAACACCGGGTTCTCCGAAAACTTCACACAACTCTGGCTATCGCAATATATACAAGTAGCATCCAACTGGAGATCAAATAAATCAGACAGTAGCTTTCTGAACCACACTGTCTCGCAACTAGCTAAACAAGCTACAACATACTCTACTTTAGTTGTACTCAGTTCCACACAGGACTGCTTCCTGCTAAACCAACAGATCACACCTGATCCCATACTTAAACAACATCTTGAAGTGCTCTTCCTATTGATGGAACTGCTTTCCAAATCCGAATCAACATAACCTTCCTGGTTAATCTTCTGATTCGCCTTGTACTTGAGCCCATAATCAAATGTACCCTTCAGGTACCTAAGAATATGCTTTACAGCAGTCAAGGGAACATGTCTCAATGTGTTCACAGCAAAGAAAATATCTAGTCTCGTATTTGTCAGGTAAATCATCTGACAATACATTGTGGCATCAACCGCTTCTGATGAAGCATCACTCAATAGCTTCAGGTTCGATGCCATAGGTGTGGTTATGGCCTTGCAGTCCATCATCCCAAACCTCTTCAGGATCTCTACTGCATACTTCCCTTGTCCACACCTCCATGCCTAGAACGTAGTGCATCATCCCCAAGTCCTTTATCTTGAACTCAACACCAAGTCTTCTTCTTGCAAATTTAATGAGTTCCTCTTTTCTGTCAGGAACAAGTCACCAACATATAATAGGAGTATCACTGGTCTTCTGCCTTCAACCTTGAAGCAAAGGCTAGAATCCTCTTTTCTCTTAGTAAGTCCTAGAGTAATCAGTAATCTGTCCATCCTGTCATACCATGTCAAACTTTAGGATCTTCTACAGTCACTCCCTCTAAAGCAGAGCATCATTCTCCCTCGGTCTTTCGTACTCTATGCACTGAAACATTTTGTAATGGAGTGACAAGTAGCTTCCTCTGCTACTAATATTCTGTGTATCCATATAGGATCATTGGATACCAAGACCATCTATCTTGAAATTTTTTGAAAGTTCTTTTCGCACCCATCTGTGAGCTTGTCATCCTCTATAGATCTACTTTCATCTTCAACCTTGTAGCAAAGGTTCAGGTCTTCATCAAGCTCCTCATGTATGTGTTATCCCATGGGTGTCTTCTGAGCTTGTACAAGGCATTCTTTCATTTGCACACATGATACTTCCTATCTTGTGTATTTCTAGTGGCTGCAAATGTCTCTTCATAGTCTATGCCTCATGCTACGAATCTTTCCTTGTATCCCATGATGTTTCCATCTACTACATGATGGAACTATGAAATTCTTTTCAGGTCTCTATACTGCATCCTAGACATCATTCTTCTTGAACTGGTATTCCCTTTCTTCTTGGTTAGTTCTTGGAAGGTTATTCATCAATGATGTCGCTCAACATTGTTACACAACTACACTGTGTCTGAGATTTCGTTTTTGAAAGTATTGTCATATTATTCTTCTTTTTAGATTCTTTATTGAACTGTCGTCACTTGTTATTCATAACAAGTCTCATCCTTCTTTGCTTGTAGATGATTATACATGATCTTTCCTACAATTCAAATGCATTTGTATGGTTAGAAACATTTCATAAGGCATATTCATAATGGAAAATTCTTACGCATAAATATATGATCATGCACCTATTTTATCCAATACAACATTCATCCATATCTCACAAAAACTTTTCTAGATGCCTTCCATCTCTACCAGGACAACATTGAGATTGTGCACTAATCCAATATGTTAGCAAATAGGTTTCATTCTATATAAGTAGCAATGGAGAGTTGTATAGCACCATGAGCTACTTACCCATCACATGCATATTAGTAGTATACGGTCATTACTAAAACTTTTCTAGATGCCTTCCATCTCTACCAGGACAACATTGAGATTGTGCACTAATCCAATATGTTAGCAAATAGGTTTCATTCTATATAAGTAGCAATGGAGAGTTGTATAGCACCATGAGGTACTTACCCATCACATGCATATTAGTAGTATACGGTCATTACTGGATGTTGATGTATTTGTAACTTCGGAATGTATTCATCTGTATTTCTTATGTATTGTAACCCGATGTTTATTTTGAGATGTATTGTAATGTATTTGAGTCATGTCATACCCCAATGTTTATTCCAGGAAGTTTCTATAATGAGAAAGTCATGTCAAGTCATTTTGGGTAACCCTCCTATTGGTCAAGGGTTAAAGTCCCCACAGTTTTGGGGCCCTTGGGTTATTAGACTATCCTAGTGAAGTCAACCCTAGGTGAGTCATTGTAAGTCAGGGCAATAGTCCCCACGAGTGTGCTACCCTCCTATTGGTCAGAGGAGGAAAATTCCCCACAAATGGTGGGGCACTAGGGTTATTAGACACTCTTAGAGATGTCGGCTCTAGTAAGTAATTGTTAAGTGAGGCCAACATGTTGGAGTGGGTTCCAAGTGAACGGAATAATATAAATAGAGAGTGAGAGCCTCTCTATTTATTATACTCATACACACACACTCACTCATTGGGGCGCATGAGTGAGAGAGGAGAAGCTCTCTTAGTGAGAGAGAGAGAGACTGTTGCTGTTGGGAGATCACTTACTGTTTTGGGGATTTTCTATTTTGGCGTCAATTCTATCTCTGAGGAAGTTGTGGGGTTTTCACCATTTATGGTTTCCCCAAGGATAAACACTGTGTTCATTGTCTCTTGTGTTTGATTGTTGTGTTTGTTATTCTCTCAGTTAAAGATCATAATGTTATGCTAGCTTAATGGTAAAAATATAACATGGAATCAGAGCTAACCTAAGAAGAAGAGTGTTGGAATATATTAAACCCACTCACAACTTAGGATAAAATAATTAATCATTATTTGATTAATTATTCACCCACTAGCTTAATTAGTTGGAATCCACTTGCACCTTAAAGTCAATACATGCCATCTATATCCTAAGAATGATTTATTTCTGATTCTGGGTTGATCCAGAATTAGTATACAAGACTTTACAACAGATTCTATTTTTTCTGCTTTTTCCTGCTTTTCTATGGATAAGATAAAAGCTAGTCAACTAGGAAACTGGGAGCTTTTGTTTCCAACCCATCCTCCATTAGTTTTTCTCCATTTTCTAGGATTAGCATGTTATTTCCATCTCCTTGAAAACTCACTCATGCTTTTTCCAACTCGTGAGGTCCTTGATAGATTTAGCAAGTGCTTTATCCACCTATGGGGGTTTTCTATATTTTGGTAAGTCAGCCTTTTTGAGCTTTATGATTTGTTTCCATACAATTCAAATTTCCTATGAGGGATGTACTATTTATGTACACTATTATTCATAATTATTCAATGGAAATATGCACACCAATATTCATCTCTTCATTCATGTGATTCAGTCTCTTTTCTTCTCTCTATTTTTCCTGTGTATGCTTGTGAGAATTCTTAGTAGCAAGATATATTTCCTATGCTTATTTTTAGCATCATTTCACATAGAATTGATCTATTATTTATACATGGTATCAGAGCTACAAGTTTGATTAGGTTCTACAAAGTTGAGGAGCGCTTCCAGTCTCCTATCCCTCTTTGAAGAAGAGCTTGTCTAGCTTACAAGATTTTCTCCGAGTTTGTTTTGCAGGTTGCAGAGAGTATCTCTTAGAGCATATCAATAAATTCAATATGGATTCAAAATTTCCTCTACTATCTCCTTTCAACTATGCTGATTGGAAGCCAAAGATGAGTGCATACTTGAAGAGGCAATGTCTCTTTGATGTCTTCATTGGTGCATTGAGTGAACCTGAGTCTTATGAAGAGAAGATTGATTGGATAAATAATTGTGATAGAGATTATGGAATTATGTTTTTGGGAATGTCTCCAAATATATATCATATCATAGATTCTGCTGAATTTCCATTTGAGCTTTGGAAAATTTTGGACAAAGCTTTTGGTTTGCAGGAAATTGAAGATGAAGCATGGAGCGAACCTAGCATCTCCTCTTGTTCTCTCTCTCAATATTTCTTGGCCTCTACATTCTGTGATGAAGTTGATCATGATGAAGAAGTTTCTTATACATTTCATGTTGTTTTTCCCTCTTTCATTCGAATGCTTCCTCCTTCAATGAAGAAGCAAATATTGAAGAGCCATTTTTTTCTGTGTCTCTTGAAGGTGATTTTTCTTCTTGTGATACTATTGATGAAAAAGAAGTAACATATGGAGCTTCTGCTGATATTGATTATGATCCTATAACCCATTCATTTTTCTCTCAATATCCTATCTTAGATTCTGAGATCTATGTGCCAGATTCTTTACACCTCTTGCATACCTCTCTCATTGATGGTGTGCAACCCAGTGACTTACAAGATGTTTGCTTAACCACATCAAGCCTTATCTGTGTCATACCACTTACCTTACTTGATATCATGTGCTTCAGCATAGCCTCCTTTTTTCTTGGCATCAATACTCAGAGCCTTCTTGAAGATTTTGAACATCTCCTTATTTCCTCCTTTCATACAGAGGATTCATTACCAGTGTATTCCCATGAGTCTATTGATATGCTTATATGTGATCCTTTGGTTTCTGATTTAGAAGCATATTTTCTAGTTGATACACATATAATACCACCATCCATAACATATACCATACCTCTGAATAATCCAAAGACTATACAAATCCCAAGATCACTAGTTGATTCCTCATTGGTCTCTTATGCAGTGATATTTATCTTACATGGTTTGAAGTCTTTCCTATCTTTCATTGGCTGTTTATCCATGTCCTTAGTCATATATGGACTGATATTAAACATGTTTGGATCTGTTCTAAACACTTATTGTTCAGATCTTAAGCCCATCTATCATTCATATTTTTACACCTATCAGTTTTCCCCAGTTGTTCATAATTTTCCTAGTCTAGCCCTATATCCTCATGGAGCCACTGAAGCCTTTGTATTTGCTGTTCCATATGTAATATTTCTGATATACCATAGTTTTATCAGCCTCATATCAGATCTATACAGGTGCTACATCAAATTGGAAGATTGACATGTGATTCACATCACAATTTTGCAGCTATTTAGGGAATTGGGTGTGAAATAAATTGTCTTAATTTTTGTACTCTTTGGAAAGGATTATGCACAGATATATTTTCCATTTCAGATTATGTTTGCATATCAAAGTTTGACAGAAAAAAGAAGCATTCAGATAATGCTCCTACTTCATCATTCGATGAGATACAAGGAGTCTCTCATCTTCCTTCTTGCAGGTTCTACACTCTAGCGCATGATCATGGGGTTCATGATTTCTTCAGCAAGTCCTTCATCTAGAGGTAGTTTAGTCAGCTCATTAAAGTGAAGATGAAGATATGTTGAAGACACATTTCAAATTTTTTGCCTTGTCCTATCTTGAGGGAGGATTTTCCCCATGTGTTTTTGCCTCTTTCCTCACTTTTCTGGACATAATAATTGTTAAAGGGTGACCATAGCCTTGTTGTTGGGCCCTATATGCATCCATATGCATCCATATTTTTTTTCATACCATCAAAAATTTAGATTTATAGGGGGGTGTTGGAATATATTAAACCCACTCACAACTTAGGATAAAATAATTAATCATTATTTGGTTAATTATTCACCCACTAGCTTAATTAGTTGGCATCCACTTGCACCTTAAAGTCAATACATGCAATCTATATCCTATGAATGATTTATTTCTGATTCTGGGTTGATCCAGAATTAGTATATAGGACTTTACAGCAGATTCTTCTTTTTTTGCTTTTTCTGCTTTTTCCTGCTTTTCTATGGATAAGATAAAAGCTAGTCAACTAGGAAACTAGGAGCTTTTGTTTCCAACCCATCCTCCATTAGTTTTTCTCCATTTTCTAAGATTAGCATGTTATTTCCATCTCCTTGAAAACTCACTCATTATTTTTCGAACTCGTGAGGTCCTTGATAGATTTAGCAAGTGCTTTATCCACCTATGGGGGTTTGCTATATTTTGGTAAGTCAACCTTTTTGAGATTTATGAGTTGTTTCCATACAATTCAACTTTCCTATGAGGGATTTACTATTTATGTACACTATTATTCATAATTATTCAATGGAAGGATACACACCAATATTCATCTCTTCATTCATGTGATTCAGTCTCTTTTATTCTCTCTATTTTTCCTGTGTATGCTTGTGAGAATTCTTAGTAGCAAGATCTATTTCCTATGCTTATTTTTAGCATCATTGCACATAGCATTGATATATTATTTCTACAAAGAAATTTTGCAGCTGTAGAAGCTACGGATTCTTACTTTTTGGGTCTCTCTCCACAATCGATCAACAAAAGTATGCTAGGCTGACTCTCCATTGAAGGGCACATCTTTCTATCGAAGCGGAATTCGATTTCGAGCATTTTCAGTTTTCAATGCGGAAATTAGGGCTTTATACAGAAGAGGAATTTTTGAGTGATCCCAGCATAGGATTTTTATCCTCATCAAAACTGAATTTTAGAGACCTGGATCAAGAAATTTGGTTGGGTGAAACTCCGAAAAAGTCAAACCCTAGTTTGACCCCGAGCTAGAAAAACCCTAAATACTAAAACTTCTAAGTTTTGGTACATTCGTTATTTCCTGAGATTGGAGAAGGATCAGGAGCTGAAAATTGTAGGGGACAAAGATAAAAATCTTGATGTACACTGTTTCCAAAATTCAGCCTCAGATTCGCTATATTCTAGGAGATATGATCCCCCCAAGTTAGGGTTCCATCCTCTTCCAGAATTCATCCCTAAATAGGACACATGGGGAAAATTGCAATTACTTGGGCTACAAAGGTACAAATGGAATTATTGAAGATGTTCCACAAATGACACGGACTTTAATTTTGGTGGTCCAAAGATCAGAATCAGAGGATGAATAAGTGACACGTGGAATTTCATACAACTTTGTTGCTCTAAACAGTCCTGTAACAGGTCACCTTGGGAAAAGGATCCTAAATCCAAATTGGTGAAACCAATTCAGATGAAGCCTATGGTGTTGGATCAGGGACATGCAAGGTTACCTTAGTGATAAATTTCAAAGATAGAGGAGTAATAATTTTGGATATATCATAGAAACAGTGAAGAATTTCTGCAAAAGAAATTGGAAAACTAGGGCTTCCTGTTCCGGGAGCGTCCCTCCACTGTTTTCAGAAAAGGAGTACATTGGACAGCTCCATTTGAAGAGATATATATTTCTATCCAATCATATATAAAATATTCCAAATTTTAAAAATTAGGGTTTCTGTGACAAACCCTAGATCAACCAGCTCCGGAACCAGGACGGATACCTCAAATCGGTAAGATCTAATCCTTTGCTATTTTCATTTGAGGTTATCATTTCAAAGTGATATATCACATCAAATTGATGATAAGCTTGGTGAAGTTGAAAACTTCCAAGAATGGAAGTATTTGATCTCTCTGAAGAAAATTAATTGGACACCTACATGAGTAGAGAGGTACTAGTTCCAGAGGGAGATGAGGCTAGAAGCCTTACAGAAGAAGAACTTGGTCAAGGCCAAAAAGATCATTGCTGATTCAATCACGAATCAACTTGTAGTACAAGTGTCTTCCTTAAAGACACTGAATATGCTTGATTCCTTGACCAAGATATTTGAAGGGAAGATCATACATCAGAAGATGACCTTAAGAAACCAGTTGGAGAATGTGAAGATCCAGAATGCAGAGACCATGCAGTCATAAGGGTCTCTCAAATCAAAGAACAACTTGAAGCGATAAAAGAAGAAGTGAAGAATGCAGAAGCGGTGATGGCCACCTTGAATGGCCTCCCAGGATCATGGGATTCATTCATTCAAGGAATGTGTGCCAGAAGGAAGTGATTACTTTTTGTAGAATTTGGGAAGAAGAAGAAGCTCGACTCATAAGAAGAGAAGAGAAGATGGGAGCAATTGAAGATCAAGCTCTCACCATCCAAAGAAGATCCCTCAAGCAATGAGGAATATGAAGAACTCAACTCTTGAAGAATCTCTTATCCACCTTAGCATTTGGATAAGAAACGATGATACTATGAATGAAGAAGATGATGAAGCTGAAGGCTCAAGAAGGAGTCTACCTAGGAAACAAATAAACATAAGTATTAAATTGTCATTTCATGATATTGTTTTGTTATACATTTGTTTATATTCAATTGAGGTACTATTCATGATAGGATGTTTGCATTAATGGCAGTATACTTGTAATATGCATGTGATGGGTAAGTAGCTCATGGTTCTATACAACTCTCCATTTCTACTTATCTAGAATGAAACCTCTTTGCTGACATATTGGATTAGTGCACAATCTCAATGTTGTCTTGGTAGAGATGGAAGGCATATAGAAAAGTTTTTGTGAGATATGGATGAATGTTGTATTGGCTAAAGTAGTTGAATGATCATATATTTATTCCTTATGAAATGTTTCTAACCATATAAATGAATTTGACTTGTAGGAAAGATCGCATACATAATCACCTACAAGCAAAGAAGAATGAGACTTGTTCCGAAGAACATGTGACGACATTTCAAAATGAAAAATAATATGACAAATGCAGTGACATCATTGATGTAGAACCTTCAAAGAACAAAGGGAAGATCAGTTCAGGAAGAATGATGTCTAGGATGCAGTATTGATACATGAAGGGAAGTTCGTAGTTCCATCATGCAGTAGATGGAAACATCGTGGGATACAAAACAAGATTCGTAGCACGAGGCTTCTCTCGAAAAGAAGGGATAGACTACGAAGAGACATTTGTAGCCATTGCAAGTGAAGACACATGACAGGCAGAATCATGTGTGCAAATGAAAGAAGGCCTTGTATGTGCTCAGAAAACACCCATGGGATAACACATACATTAGGAGCTTGATGAAGATCTAAATTTTTGCTACAAGGTGGATAAAGGATGACAAGCCCACAGATGGGTGCAAGAGGAACTTTTGAAAAGGTTCAAGATAGAGGATCTTGGTATCCAGTGATCCTAGATGGATACATAGAAGATTAGTAGCATAGGAAGCTACTTGCCACTCCAGTATAGAATGTTTCAGTGCATAGAGTACGGAAGACAGAGGGAGCATGATGCTTCAGAGGGAGTGACTGCAGGAGATCCTGAGGTTCGACACAGTACAATAGGATGGATAGATTATTGGTGACTCTAGGATTTACTGAGAGTAAAATGGATTCCAACCTTTGCTTCAAGGTTGAAGGTAGAAGACTAGTAATGCTCTTGTTATGTGTCGATGCACTATGTTCTAGGCATGGAGGTGTGGACAAGGGAAGTATGCAGTAAATATCCTGAAGAGGTTCAGGATGATGACTGCAAGGCCATGACCACAACTATGGCATCGAACCTAAAACTATTGGGTGTTGCTTCATCAGAGTTAGTTGATGCCACGATGTATTGTCAGATGATTTATTTCTTGATGTACCTAAAAAATATGAGACCAGATATTTGCTTTGCTGTGAACACATTGAGACATGTTCACTTGATGGTTGCAAAGCATGCATTGAGGTACATGAAGGGTACAGTTGAGTATGGGCTCAAGTATGATACGAATTAGAAGATTAACCTAGAAGGCTATGTGGATTCGTATTGGGTAGGTAGTGCCATTGATAGGAAGAGCACTTTGAGGTGCTACTTCAGTATGAGATCAGGTGTGATCTCTTGGTTTAATAGGATGGAGTCCTGCATGGCGCTGAGTATAGCTGAGGCCAAAGATGTTGCCACTTGTGATTTGGGAGGTAGTATGTTTCTTTTGAAAACTACTATTTGATTTGATTGATCTGAATTGCATTTTGGTATGATGTAGAGAGGAGAAATGAAGCTCCAGTTTGTGATACAGATCGAGATCTCTCAAAAGAGGGAGTTCTAGCATAGCTGGTGAGACAGGTTGTCCAAGCATAAATCCCGGTGAAGCTCGTAGGTTGCTCAGACATAAATGGTCCTGTAGATTGTCCTCGGATGAAATTGGTCCTGGTGAAGCTCACAGGTTATCCTTGGATGTAATCAGCCATGATGTGATTCTATGCTAGAAATGGCGAGAGTGAATTTTGAGTACTTCAGGGAGAAGCTTGGTGTTCTCCAGATAGAGGTTCCCTCCAAAGGGAAGTGATGATTTCATGTGCCCTTCTAACATGGTGAGAGGATTGGTTCCTTCCATGGTCAGATGTAAGTGCTGTGCCATTCCAACATGGTGAGAGGATTGGTTCCTTCCATGGTCGGATGTAAGAGCTGTGACATGGTGAGAGGATTGGTTCCTTTCATTGTCAGGTATATGTGGATGGCACATCTAGAATGAAAAAGGGCTGGCTCTGTGGAGGCTCATCTAGTATGAAAAAGGACTAGCTCTAGGAAGGCTCATCTAGTATGAAAAAGGACTAGCTCTGAGTAGCTGCCACACCTAGTATGAAAAAGGACCAGCTCTGTGATGCCTCATCTGGTATGAAAAAGGACCATCTATGTGATGCCCTACCTAGTATGAA
The DNA here is from genome assembly GCA_001517045.1 of Pseudotsuga menziesii. Classification (NCBI taxonomy): domain Eukaryota; kingdom Viridiplantae; phylum Streptophyta; class Pinopsida; order Pinales; family Pinaceae; genus Pseudotsuga; species Pseudotsuga menziesii. Next base: position 484,553 of record LPNX010080624.1, read on the forward strand.
AAAGGAATAGCTCTGGGAAGGCTCATCTAGTATGAAAAAGGACTAGCTCTAAGTAGCTGCCACACCTAGTATGAAAAAGGACCATCTTTGTGATGCCTCATCTGGTATGAAAAAGGACTAGATCTAAGATGATACGTCCACTATGAAAAAGGACTGGCTCTGTAGAGGTTCCTATGATGAGAAGAATCAAGAGACAGCACATGTGATGATGCCCAGTGATGATCTAGATCGAGTGATGATGATCCAGCAGTGATGATCCAGATCTAGTGATGATCTAGATCCAGTGATGATGTCCCATGATGATCCAAATTGAGTGATGATCTAAATCCAATGATGATGCCCAGTGATGATCTAGATTGAGTGATGATCTAGATCCAGTGATGATGTCCCATGAGGACCCAGATCCAGTGATGATCCAGATATGATGATGAAGATGACTTGAAGATGAAGAAGAATTGAAGATGATGAGGACTCGACGATGATCCAGAAGATACAGAGAAGAAGACTTGTGCTGAAAATTGTGTTGAGAGAATACCTTCCTAGTTAAGAGGGAGTGTTGATGTATTTGTAACTTCGGAATGTATTCATCCATATTTCTTATGTATTGTAACCCGATGTTTATTCTGGGATGTATTGTAATGTATTTGAGTCACGTCATACCCTGATGTTTATTTCAGGAAGTTTCTATAATGAGAAATTCATGTCAAGTCATTGTGGGTAACCATCCTATTGGTCAAGGGTTAAAGTCCCCATAGTTGTGGGGCCCTTGGGTTATTAGACTATCCTAGTGAAGTCGACCCTAGGTGAGTCATTGTAAGTTGGGGCAATAGTCCCCACCATTGTGTTACCCTCCTATTGGTCAGAGGAGGCAAATTCCCCACAAGTGGTGGGGCACTAGGGCTATTAGACACTCCTAGAGATGTCGGCTCTAGTAAGTAATTGTTAAGTGAGGCCGACATGTTGGAGTGGGTTCCAAGTGAATGGAAGAATATAAATAGAGAGTGATAGCCTCTCTATTTATTATACTCATACACACACACTCACTCATTGGGGCGCATGAGTGAGAGAGGAGAAGCTCTCTCAGTGAGAGAGAGAGAGAGACTGCTGCTGTTGGGAGATCACTTACTGTTTTGGGGCTTTTCTATTTTGGTGTTGATTTTATCTTTGAGGAAGTTGTGGGGTTTTCACCATTTATGGTTTCCCTAAGGATAAACACTGTGTTCATTGTCTATTGTGTTTGATTGTTGTGCTTATTATTCTCTCAGTTAAAGATCCTAATGTGATGCTAGCTTAATGATAAAAATTTAACACTACAAACATTCTATCATGCATAATACATCAACTGAATATAATCAGGTGTATAAAAAAAAAAATATCATGAAATGACAATTGAATACCTATCTTTATTTGTTTCATGGGTATACTCCTTCTTGAGCCTTCAACTTCATCATCTTATTCATTCATAATAGTATCATTTCTTATCCAAATGCTAAGATGGATAAGAGGTTCTTCAAGAGTTGATATTCCTCATATGAATGAATCCCATGATCCTGGGAGGCCATTCAAGGTGGTTATCAGCACTTCTGCATTTTCCACTTCTTCTTCTACTGCTACAAGTTGTTCTTTGATTTGAGAGATCCTTGTAAAGTATGACTGTATGGACTCTGCATTCTAGATCTTCACATTATACAACTATTTTCTCAAAGTCATATTCCAATTTATGTTCTTCCCTTCAAATAGTTTGGTCAAGGAATCAAACATCTTCGGTGTCTTTAGGGAAGACACTTGTGGTACAAGTTGATCCGTGATTGAATCGACAATGATCTTCTTGGCCTTGACCAAGTTCTTCTTGTGTAAGGCTTTGAGCCTCATCTCCCTCTGGAACTGGAACCTCTCTACTTGTGTAGGTGTCCAATTCATTTTCTTCAGAGAGATCATATACTTCCATTCTTGGAAGTTGTCATCTTCACCAAGATTATCATCAAGCTAATGTGACCGATCATTTTGCAATAAGAACCTTAAATGAAAATAGTAAAGGATTAGATCTTACCGATTTGAGGTGTCTGTCCTGGTTCTAGAGCTGGCTAATCTAGGGTTTTTTAGAGAAACCCTAATTTTCAAAACTTGGAATATTTTAGATCTAATTGGATAGGAAGATACACCTCTTCAAGGAAAGCTTTCCAATGTACTCCTTTTTTGAAAACAGTGGAGGAACGCTCCCAGAACAAGAATCCCTAGTTTTCTAATTTCTTCTGCAGAAATGCCTGATAATGTTTCTACGGTATTGTTATAGCTGGTTTCACCACTCCAGGTGAATCACACTTTGTATGGCCTTCCCCTATCCCACTGCAAACTCTTTGGACCCCATGGACCATTTTTTGTCCTTTTATGTTTCCTTGATCATCCCTAAAAACACATGAAAAATGCTATACGTGACTTTTAAACCCATAAGCGCGCACATACGCGGGTTTGCCCACTAAAACCGTGTACATCGAGATGTGTGCATAATCCAAATCCTTTTGGAGTTTTCCTTGACATGGATCTAACTCATTTGACTCCTGGACTTCCCTATGCCTTGAGATCGCTCGGATTCGACCTTTCATTATCCCTTTGAAAGCTATATAAGGAACCCCTTTGTACATTGAAGGCGAGAAGAGAGAATTGAGAGCAAAGAAACTATAGTCCATTGTTTCCAGAACTTATGCTTGAGTCTGCATCCCTTTGTCCCTTGGAGCACTTTTGTGTTCTTCCCAAGCTTGCCTTTTTCTTGTGAGCTTGCTATTGAGAGATGGAGGATTGAAGTGGTGGAGGCCCAAGTGGGGGATTCAGTTTCTCCAGTTCGCAGACATGCCGTCAGAGGTTGTATCTTGTAATCTCTGATTTATATTAATAGAAATATATTTTCCTGTCCAATGATGTGTATTTGAATGAATATTTTATCCATGGGATCATGTCAAATGCTTTTACATTATTGATTATATATGCTAGAATAGATCTAACACCATGATATATAGAATGCTTGTATTGTTTACTTGTTGTTGAGGAAGTAATATATCAATTCAAGCTGAAGATTGGAAAGCTCAACGGGGATCTACTTCAACCATCCGGAATAAGCTATGAGGTCTGATCCTTTAGTGTTAGACATTTAATTTCTATTGAATATTGGAAAGGATTGATTTCTGGAGTCAAGCTGTCTGTTGTGGTACCCCAAGCCATAGGAATTTCTCTCCGTAACAGAATTGGCAACTCTGCTGGGGATGTTCCTTGTTTTTCTTTGGGGTTGGGGGCATAATGGGCTTGATATTCTTGACTTGCTCTCCGTTTCTCCCTATTTCTGTGTTGCATGTTATAGTATGTTCATCCATTGACACTCCCCTTTATTGGTTTGACCCTTGGCCTGCTTTTTACCACTGCCTTCTCTGTATACACAAGTTTTTGGCCAAAAGTCATGAACATACGCGGATTTTTGGCCAAAAGTTGCGTATACATGCAGGTTTTTGGCCAAAATCCATGTATATACTCAGGTTTTTGGCCAAAAGTCACGTATATATGTAGCTGTTCATTAAACAGTCGTGTACATCCTCCCTTTTGGTGAGTTTGATGTTGTGGGAAGTTGTTGGGTGGGTTGTGAGTGTGGTTGGGTCTTCCTTGGGTATGATGTTGTCTTTTGGGTGCTTCTTTTGTGACCAGAGACTGCTTTTTCATTGATTTTTCTTTGAAAGTATTTTTAGTCATTTATCCTTTTTTTTTTCATTAGTGCATTACTCTTTTTGTCTCGGTGTCTTGTTGGGCTTGTATTTTATACTTGCTGTAGAGACTGAGAGTTTTAGATGACTTTTATTGCATTTTTCATTCTTTTATATTGAAAAATACAAAGTAGTTGCACTCTTAGTTGCATCTTAGATATGGATTTGAGGAGGTACTTGCATTGGATTGCTTGGATGAGAGTTGTTTTTAGGCTTTCATATAGGAAGGAGTGCATTGACATTCAGAAAGGAATATATATTTATGCATCTCATGTAGTGGGATACCCTATTTTTCATTTGACAAAGATTGCACTTAGCATTGTTTGTTATGGTGTGCATATTTACTTCACTGCTGATTCATAACTTCACTAGTTGCATGGCCATTTCCCTTTGAGTAATTACAGCCAATTAAAATCAACGCATAATTAAAATGAATTACACTCTTTTCTTTTCTAGGGTGCACCAACAAGATTAAGTTTTAGGGTCTTGGAATAGTTCATTGTGAGTAAATTCTCCAAGATCACTAAACAACAACATGTATGTGTCTATCCAGGTGAGTGTGTGAAATCCTTGGTATAACCAGTGTTTCTCAGGATCCTCCTCTCAAAAGGGAGTTAAGCACGAGGCAGTGTGAGCAGTTATTGATTGGGATGACCCCTAGTCATAACTGAGTAGCACTGGAGATATTTCCAAGATTGTATTTGTATCTGGGGGCTCTTTCAAGAGTTTCAGGCTTTGCTACCCTACCCATACGGTCAATCCCACCTGCGAATGTCCGCCTGAGCATTGATTATATTGAGGTGACCTTAGTTTCCTTACCTAGGTTATCGAGGGGGTACTCTATAGGGGTTATTCTACAGGTGTCCCGGCCAAGTAGAGGTCGTACAGCATAGTCGCTATATGTGTTGAAGCTGAGGGCCACTATAATTGGTTATGCCCCTCCGCTTGTAGTGTATGGGAGTTTCAAGCCTCTCCTAGGCGAGACATACCTGCTGCATTCAAGAGCTCACATATCCTCCCTTTGTTTTGCTTGTATTTTGGCTGTAGATTTTCTTAGGAGTGTGCTCTTTGTGCACTAGTTGGCCTTTGGGATTACGGTTACTCGAGTATATTTATGCTCTCTTGAGTTCAGGTCCTTTTATTTTCGGCATGCCTGGTATCTTATCACCCATCCCTGGTCCTAGTATGGACACTGGTGTTAGACTTGGGGGCATCACAGCCCCTTACCATGCTCATATATTTGGGAATGGTCATATTCCAACCTCTACTCCATTTGTGGAGGATTTTTATTCCCTTCGCTCGGTCTTTACACTGGTGGTCACCCTCATGGGGGTGGTAGTGGATGCATGAACGTTGGGTCTACACCTTACTTTCCTTTTGATGTCCCATTGTTCATTACATTGTTTCCTCTGGGTGCAATTTTCATGATCATTCCTCCCTATATCCTATAGTTTGGATTCTTTATTGACTATTTTGGGTTTTTTTGGACTAATAAGATTGTCATGTAGGGTCCAGTTTTTGTACACTCTCTCTGAGGTTTTGGCCCTTCCTATCATAGGTATTATGTCTGAACTGGCATATAGGTTAGGATATCACATCCACTTGCACTTATGCATTTCCTTATGACCAGTCCATCTTAACCTTAGGTACGAACCCACTCTATTATGTCGTAGAACCTTCTTGCTGCTTTAGAAGTGGTATGACAAGAGTGGTAGAGCTTTACCTTACATGGGTACCCTAGTTAGAACCCTATTTGCATTTGTTGCCCATGCTGACATTTTCTCCTTTAGGGTGTGGGAGTCCATTGTATAGTACTGCCATGACATTTTGCAAGAGCCTCATACTCCTCTTGATCTTTTGTTGGCCTATTTCCCTTAGGATTCCCTCATGTCAAGTTGTGAATGCATTATCATGAGCTTTTCCTGCCTTATTGAGCTTTATGCCGGCTCCCCTGACATTGGGTTTCAGCCATATATCCCAAGCTTGTCTCATGTCTAGCCATGCAGAGCCATTTTTTATATCCTTCGTAGCTTGATTCCCTTTTTACCAGGAGGGGATTTTTCCCCGAGTGTCGATATCTTACACATGTATCCTTGCATTGAGCATAGGTATGTTCCATTGCTTGGAACTAGTTTTTTTTCCCTTATGACACTCGTCTCCTCCTAGTTTGTAACTATAAAGCTATTTTATTCTTTTTTCAAGATTTTTAAATAACTGAAAAAGTCCAAAAAAATTAAAAAACCAAAAAGCCTAACAAGGAAAGATGTTATCTTTGGCAGCTGTCGAGTTGTGTTGCCTTCGAACAGAGCACTATATATCACATCCATTGGTTGGGTTATAGTTTGACTTTAGGATCTGTACTCGTTTATCTAAGTTTATCTCCACCGACTGGTTAAGCTTCCAGTCCCCATGGAGCCTCTGTTGATGCCTCCTGTGTCACAGAGATGTCCCATTTTGTATATCGATTCTATGCTGCCTTCATTCAGTCACCATACGCCGTTATGCTCTTGTTCGAAGGAAGTTGAAGCCTGAGTCGGCCATTCCTCAGTTGTCTTCACTTTGCATGTCGGTCATTCCCAGTACAGTTACTGGTTCATGCACCTATGATCGAGTTATTCCACATTATACAGCTTTGTTGAGTACCTCATGTTGGATGATGGGGGATTCCTTAATTCCCTCCTTCCAGTGGATTTCATCCCATCAACTTCAAATCATTTATTCTGGGATTGGAATCTAGAGTCCTTTTGAGTGCCTTGAGACTTGCAGTCATCATTGGAACGTTCTCTCACCATCGACAGTTCTTGGGAATACATCAATGTCCCTTGATTGATGGATCCTATCAAGTGTTTGACCTCAAAACATTTACTCACACTTGTTAGTTTGCACTCTAGTACCTTGATTCCCATTTTCATTATTGGTGGGTGATATCGCGTCTGTTAACGGTATACATTAATGACTGGTAATCAGACGATGGACTACTATGTTCGAACTCGACACCTCTGTTCACATAGTAGGACATGTACTCGTAGCGGTTTGTGTAGAAGACTTTCCATATTGGTGGCATCTCTTATATGCCACCTCCTTGATCGTGACGGTGTTCAGGAGATTTCAGCTCTCGTGACTTGATTCCAGTATATGTCAGACATTTCTAGCCGCTATGGAGATCTTGATCTATTATATATCTTCAGCCATTTTGGAGATCATGGTCCTTTATATATCTTCATCATGGAGATTCTGATCTATGTATATTGTACGTGGCTATGACCACATATGTGACATCATGTATCATGCCTATTCATGGCCATTGTAGTCTTATGTATCTGGGACTGCTATATGTACTTGCAGTTATATGTAGAGTTGTATTATTTTACTATGCTGATTGGTTGGCTGGTCTTCCATTTGGGATCCTTCATCACTCCACTTCTGGGATGGACTTATAATGTATTTCGGCCATCGTATGACCCCTCTGACCTCACACATTAGGGGGCATCTGTTATAGCTGATTTCACCACTCCAGGTGAACACACTTTGTATGGACTTCCCCTGTCCCGCTGCAGACTCTTTGGACCCCATGGACCATTTTTTTTCCTTTGATGTTTCCTTGATCATCCCTAAAAACACATGAAAAATGCTATACGTGAATTTTAAACCCATAAGCACATACATACGTGGGTTTTCCCACTAAAGCCGTGTACATTGGGATGTGTGCATAATACATATCCTTTTGGAGTTTTCCTTGACATGGATCCGACTCATTTGATTCCTGGCCTTCCATTTTCCTTGAGATCGCTCGGATTCGACCTTTCATTATCCCTTTGAAAGCTATATAACGGAACCCCTTGGTACATTGAAGGCAAGAAGAGAGAATTGAGAGCAAAGATACTATAGTCCATTGTTTCCAGAACTTATGCTTGAGTTTGCATCCCTTTGTCCCTTGGAGCACTTTTGTGTTCTTCCCAAGCTTTCCTTTTGCTTGTGAGCTTGCTATCGAGAGATGCAGGATTGAAGTGGTGGAGGCCCAAGTGGGGGATTCAATTTCTCAGGTTCACAGACATGCCGTCAGAGGTTGTATCTTGTAATCTCTGATTTATATTAATAGAAATATATTTTCCTGTCCAATGATGTGTATTTGAATGAATATTTTATCCATGGGATCATGTCAAATGCTTTTACATTATTGATTGTATATTCTAGAATAGATCTAACACCATGATATATAGAATGCTTGTATTGTTTACTTGTTGTTGAGGAAGTAATATATCAATTCAAGATGAATATTAGAAAGCTCAATGGGGATCTACTTCAACCATCCAGAATAAGGTACAAGGTCCGATCCTTTAGTGTTAGACATTTAATTTCTATTGCATATTGGAAAGGATTGATTTCTAGAGTCAAGCTGTCTGTTGTGGTACCCCAAGCCATAGGAATTTCTCTTCGTAACAGGTATCTCCAAAATGACTTCTCCTTTGTGTCTAAAACTTTGTATTGAGGTAGCCTCACCTATTCCTGTACCAAAACCACATGTTTTATCAAAATTAGTTTCACCAATTGGGACTTATGATCATTTTCCCAAGGTGACTGGTTTTAGGACTGTTCAGCATAGAGAAGTTGTACAGACTTCCATGTGTCACTATTTCCTCTTATGGGTCTGAAAATCGAAGTAGAGAATGTACATTCTATGCCCTTTCTAGAACATCTTCCTAAATTTAATTTGGACCTTTGTATCCCGATATATAGCAATTATCCCCAGGTGTCCTGTTTAGGGATGAATCTTGGAAGAGGTTGGAACCCTAACTTGGAGGGATCATATCTCCTATAATATAGTGAACGTGAGGCTGAAGTTTGGAGACAGTGTAAATAAGGATTTTATCTTTGGCTTGTGAAATGTTTAGCTCCTGATCCTTCTCCAATCCTGAGATATAGCGAATGTACCAAAACTTATCATTTTCAGTCTTTTAGGGTTTTTCAGGCCCAGGTTCAAACTAGGGTTTAACTTTCCCAGAGTTTCACCAAACCAAAAATCTCGACCCAGGTCTCTAAACTTTGATTTTGATGAGGAGATAAATCCTATGTCGGGCTCACTCAAAAATTCCTCTTCTATAAGAAGCCCTAATTTCCCGCACCAAAAACTGAAAATGTCCAGAATCGAATTCCGCTACAACAGAAAGATGTGCCCTTCAATGGAGAGTCAACCTAGCATAATTTTTCTGATGGATTGTGGAGAGAGACCCAAAAAGTAAGAAGCCCTAGCTTCTGTAGTTGCACAATGTATTCTTCTTAGGTTAGCTCTGATACCATATTAGATTTTTATCATTTCAAGCTAGCATTGTGATCTTAGGATCTTTAACTGAGAGAATAACATGCACATCAATAAACACAGAAAATAAGAGACACAAAGAATTTTCCTATGGGAAACCATAAAGGAGAAAACCCCGCAACTTCCTCAGAGATAGAATCAGAAAGAAAAGTAAAACCCAAAAACATAAAGATGATCTCCTGACAGCAGTAGTCTCTCTCTCTGATCCCAATGTCTTCTCTCTCACTCATGCGCCCCAGTGAATGAGTGTGTGTGTGATAAATAGAGAGGCTCACTATCTATTTATATTCTTTCGTTCAATTAATGTCCACTTTAACATGTCATTCCCACTTAATGATTACTTACTAAACCGACATCTCTAGGAGATTCTAATAACCTAGTGCCCCACAACTGTGGGGACTTTTCCCTTCGATCAACAAGGAGGGTTAACCTTGACACAAATGTGGGGACTATTGCCCTGAATTACAATGGAGGGTTAACATCAATGACTTTACATGACTTGTTTACATTATTGAATCTCCCGATCGGAACATCGGGGCATGATAGGACTTAATTACATTATAGATACTTCCCAGAATAAACATCAGGGTACAATACATAATATATACAAATGAATACATTATGAAGTTACAAATACATCAACACTAGGAAATATGATTGTGCCCTCCTCGACTCAACTAAAGAAAATACATACATTTCCCTCATAGGAAACTCAGTCTATACATCCTAATAAATCACAATACATTTCCATCACAATAAAATCACAACTTGATAAAGAAGAATACATTTCCATAAAAAGAAACCCAAGGCACACAACCTAAGAAACAACAATACATTTCCATCGTAGGAAAATTAGGCCATACATCATGAGAAAGAATAATACACCTCCATCATAAGAAAAACTGGCCATACATCGTGAGAAAGCACAATACATTTCCATATAAGGAAACTTAGGACACACTCCTAATAAACCATAATACATTCCTATCACATGAAACCTAGGCCATACATCCTAAGAAAGAACAATATATTTCCATATTAGGAAATTCATGCCATACATCTTGAGAAAGAACAATATATTTCCATCATAGGAAATTTAGGCCATATATCCGAAGAAAGAAAAATACCTCAATAAAATTGATCTAGGAAATATTATGGCATAAATCAGGGATCAAACTCTACCAAGGAAAAAATTTGGAATAGAGAAGTATCCTTCAATCTCTGAAATCTATCCAAGAAACACTCTGTAATAGATTAGCCTCAAAACTATATCTAGGAAACACTCTATAATATATTAGCCTCAAAACTATATCTAGGAAACACTTTGGCATAGATCAATCGAATTCTAATTAAATATATTAAGCTAACACTTTGGAATATAGAATTCCCCTAATGAAATATATCTAATAAACCCTCTAGAATAGACCAACATTCCAATTCACTAGACATGCACAAGAGAAAAAAGATCCTCGATGAAGCCAATCTAAATCCTTTTATAGCCATTCGAATCGCTATGGTAGAAACTAACTCAAGTTAACTAAAGAGTAACCACATTGTTACTAGAAGCTTCTCCAACTTCCACTCTGGCCACTTAAATTCTCATGGGAGCAACTCAAATTACAAAGAGAGAGACTCCAAATCTTCCAATCCAACACAAATATAAGTGGGTATCACTTAATCGTGAAGGGGAACTCAAACTAGGTGGAGAGGAAGTTACACAAGCAAAGGATTCATTTCCAAAAATTAAAAGAGGAGTTACACAAGGAGTTACATAAATTTTGAGTTGTCAAGTCTAAAAATAGCCAATGAGGGTGTACTTGTGCAAGTGGGGGTTAAAAAAGTAAGTATAACTTCCAAAAAGGAGTTAGAAACCACCAAATTGGTGCATTCAACAAGGAAGACCTGCTAAATCATGAATTAGGCTCAATAGTACCAATATAGGAAAAAATAATAATAAAATTAGGAAATAGAGATTGTTCTTAGGGAGAGCCACAACTCCTAGTCTCAAAGCCCCTCCACATGTGGAATTCATGACTCCTCAACCACATTAGTTTTCCAGGTTGAGCTAGTTAATTAATTAAAAACAAATAATAATAAAACACTAATAATAATTGTCCATAGTCCATAGTCCAAGAACCTAGTTCCAAATAACAACACAAATATTAATCACTATAGATTTTAAAGGTATTAACACATTAAAGGAATTATATTCCTTAATCAGAATTAAATTACATATTTAAAAAAAAAACTGAAAAAATTCCATCACCTTCAACTCATAAAAACAAGGGTCTATCGCCCTTGCCATTGATTAGTTCATGGAGAAAAGGGGAGGAGTCAAATCTCCACCCACATGACCCACCCTAAGCTAGTTCCATGCACAACTCCTGACACATATGGCAGACCACTAGATTTTTCTTGTTGTAGGTGATGCAACCAACATGTAAAGAGTATAACACATGCCCAACTGTGTGGAGGCTCTATAATATCGGAAGGTCTAGATTCCATACCAAAATATCTCTAACCTTGCATAGGAAATATTATATGAAAAATTAAATATATTATTGTCACGTTTTATTTTCATATATATTATTTTCTGATAAAATAAAAAGTATTATCATTACATGCATTAGTGAAATACCAAAACCATATGAAACATCAATAACTTTATTTATATCCATTAATTGAGAGTGACACACATATGATGGTAGAATATCCTTATATAAAAACTAAACAAATGAAAATAATATGACAACAAAATAATGCAATTTGTTTTTGTAATGTCCCTTTTTGGAATTTTTGGAGAAAATTACAAATTGGGCAAAATTCGAGCTTAATTAGTCATGACTCTAGAGGGTTCCAAATTTCACCAAATGGTCCTGAATTTGAAATGAAATGGTATGATGAGTTTTAATAAATCTAAATATACTCTCTTATCACTTTATTACTGACTTTATACCTCTGCAATGCTTTTTGGCATTAATGAAAAAAATGGGAAAACAACTAGGAAATTGTGATGAAATCCCCCCTAGGGTGTACGCCAAAAGGGCTTCCCAAATCAAGTATGACCCTCCCAAATTTGAGAATAGATAATGGGAATGAGTATTAGACATAAATTTATTTCCTTAATCATGGTTATTAATTTCTTCAAATAGATTATGATTTGCAACATTTGTAGGGTAACTTTCATGGAAATTGCTTAAGGGAAATTGCATTACTAGCTTGACTTTAACACGTGAAAAGTATAATATATAGTTTTGAAAGTAATATGAAACATGGTGTTTATATATAGGATAAAAATTCATTCCAAATAAGAATAAAACTCATAGGAAAAGCCTCATACAAATCTCATACAAGACTCCTTCAAGATTGAAGCCAAAGTCATGGAAACTAGTGATTCAATGGTGTGGGAGTGCAAGATTTTCACACATGAGTTTATTAGATTTAAAGCCATATAGAATATGGAAATAAAATAATATATAATTAAATAATATATGTCTTCCACAACATCATCAAAATCATATAAATTTTTTCATATAAATATGATATAAATCTACTTCAATAGTAAAGCCAAATAGATGAAAACTAGTTATTCAAGAGCATGGGAATGTGAGCCTCTAACATATGTATTATTGATATTTAGAATTACATATAATATGTAAATTATATTACATATAAATACATAATACTTTACATATTGGGCACCAAATATACTCATCAAAGCGCAAGCACAACTCCAACAATTGCACCCTCAACATGAGAGTGTGAGGGAATGGAGAAGAAGGAATGAGAGAAATAGGGGAATAGATGAGAATTAGACTATATGGTCCTTCAACCTGAAAATAAAAATTATTTATTAATATCCAATTCTAGGTATTAATTTCCTCTCCATCAACCAACTTGTAAAGGAATCCAACTCCCTCAAAATTGATTCACAAGCAGGGAGAGTGAACACTCACCATGCAATGAACAAGAAAAATATCTCGAAAATGTCAAAGACCAATTAAAAAATGATAAAATTATCTTCTAATTCCTTATGAAATCCTTTTATTAACTTCATGAGTCCTCATAATATTGAATTTCCCTCCATGGGATTTCTCCAGCTCATCTTAGTGGTTTAGTAACTCTCATGACACTTGTCTTCCTCTTTATGATCCAATTCTTTCCCCGGTTTGAATGGCTTCCTATAACTCCCAAATTAGACCTATTGGTGGATAGTTTTATCCATGGCATGTCATATTTTCATATCTCTGCAATCAGATCTGAATTTGGCAAACTTGTCATAGAATCTTTCATCCTTTTTTGCCATAGACTGCATGGAATCTCCTTCCAAGTAGCACACCGTGTATTCTAGTCTCTTCCTCTTCCATGTGAGTTACTATCATTTACCTATTCAAATTCATTGGCTCTTATATGATATTTGAAACCACATCACTGTCCAATAACTTTATTGTTGTTTAAGGAAAATCTACCTTATGACCTAAGGGTCTGGGGTCACCAACATACCAAAAATAAACTCACGGACATTCAGATATCTAGAAATTTGAGAGAGAAATAGGGCAGAAAGTTAGTGTACCTTGTTTATGAAGGATGGCCCTAGATCTCTCCTTGAATCCAAATGTTCCAGTAGCTCCAAGGGATTTTCACACCTACAAAAGAGATAGATGTCTTCTTGTAGAATCTTATATGTTATATAAAAGATTAATGAAATATTATGATTGCAATAAGACAAAAAGATAATTCATGAATAATAACACATCAGAACATTAGTGCACCAATTTCGAAGAAAATCCTTTTTTACTGATAATAAGTGATGAAATATTACAACTTATATCTGATACAAGTCCTCCTCTGCTAGACAAGGAACTGAGTTGTGCTGCTCTAAATATCCAAAGGAAATCCACCAGCATAACCTTGATATCCTTTTGATATCTCCTCCTCAATACCTACCCTCTATTTATACTTTATGAATATGATTACGAGGGTTGATATGGTTAAGGAAGTTGGGAACGTTATGATTATGAGCCCAACTATCCATAACTAAACATGTTTTTATTTTTAACTTTTGGCTTAGTGTAATCGTGACTATTGATACAAGCAAGTTGTGAGTCACTTGCAACTTTTATGAAGGAAACCCATGAGTGCAAAGTGTGATCATATAATCGTAGGTTGTATATATGGCTACCAGTGAATGGATCACTGGTTTCAATGATAATAGTCATGGTTTCACCTTAATATATTTATAAAAACTAGAAAATACTAGCAGGATGAAGATGTATCAAGGCACATGTGCATATATAGGTTTTTGGTTACCTCAATCCATTGTGTCATTTTGTGTACCAACACAATGAGTATCAGTACTTGGACGGAGAAGTGACATTTCATCGGATAACATATTCCCCATAATGTGTGAGTTCAGAGGGAAATGATGGATGAAATACATTACAATCCTTATTCTTAGAGAACTCAGTCACCAAGGATGGGGAGAGGTACCTGAACAGACATATCAAAGTCATGTACAAAATCATTTATGAGGGTACTAGTTTGTGCTTTCAATATTCCGGCTTTGCTACCCTTCCCATATGGTCGATCCTTATTGTGATTTTCCACCTAAGAATTGGTTATATTGAGGTGAACTTAGTTTTCATACCTAGTTTATCAATAGGTTATTTGTAGGGGTTATTCTGTAGGTGTCCTGGCCAAGTAGGGGTTGAAAAACACAGTCACTATATGCGTTGAAGTTGAGGGCCACTATAACTGGTTATGAACCTCCGCTTGTTGTGTATGGGAGTCTCAAGCCTCTCTTAGGTGAGACATACCTGCTTCATTTGGGAGCTCATATATCCTACCCTTGGTTTTCTTGCTTGTTGGTTGTATTTTTTATTAGGTGTATGCTCTGTGCACGCTATATTGCTTTGGGTTTTGTAATTAGATCAAGTATTTTTATTTGTTGAGTCATTGTGGATCTGGGTGCATCTCCCCATCGCTCTTGTCGTTTAGCAGGTATTTTGCCTTATACTTATCCTCCTCCCTTGGGAGAGAGAGCCAAACAATCCAAGAGGACTAGTCATCATTTTGATTCACACAGATATCTCACCATGAGTCATCATGGATCTGAGATCCTAGAGCTTTGTCCTTCCCCACCTCCAGTGGTGGAAGTTGAACCTTCAAGCATATATAGGACTTTGCCTAAGTATGGTCCTTATGGGGCTGGACCATCACAAGAAGATCCATCTCAGTTTCATGATTACATTAGCTCCCACCCCTGGTATTGGTTATACTATCCAGGTGAAGAGACTCACCATTCACCCACCAGCACTAGCCACATTAGGTATGGCATGCCTAATATTCCCGATACTGCTCCGGCACCTAATTTTGAATTGGTTGGTGACCATGGTACTACTCCTGGGGGCACTTCCCTTCATTTCCATGCAGAGAGTTTTGGTAATAGTAGTCACATTGCACCATCCACTCCATCAGTGGAAATTCCTTCACACACACAACCCATACCTAGCACTAGTGTTCTTATTCAGGGACCTTAGCCGAGACATGTGAATATTGGTGGTACAAGCTATATTCCTTCACATATTCCATTGTATTCTCAACCTATTCCTTCAAATTCATTTTTGATGCATCCTCTTCCTAACTCTAGTGGTATTTTGGGCTGGAGTTCTACTATAAGCCATGTCCATCCTACGTCTGCTAACACCATATTGTCACAAGGACACATGCCTCCTTATGTGTCAGTAGATCATGTACCTACTTATGGATCATCTCATGGAGTATCTCATGGACCATCTTATGGTCTAGATCATGGAGCTTCCTATGTACCTACCCATGGAACATCTCATGGACCATCTTATGGTCCATCCTATGGATCTTCCCATGGACCTTCTTATGGACCATATTACAGAAAGAAAACTATAAACCATATGGGTATGGGTATCAACAACCCACTTACTCTCCTAACTATGGCTTTGTACTCCATATTACAATGCTTCCATGCAGCCCTTCATGGGTCATATGGGAGGAGGTTATTATCCCACTGGACAAGGTTATGGTGTGTATAGAAATCAACCTTATCTGAACCAGTCCTATTAGGGAGAGTGGCTGTTGACCCTCATTTTGTTATCATGTTGAACCTTTTGGCATGTTTTCTGTCATGCAGTTTACTGTTCAGCCCCAGGTATGATCATATTTTGGATTTATGCAAGTTATGTTTTATTTATATTATTTCATGATTTTATTGGTTAAAATCGATGATATGTGATGAAATGCTAATGTATGAAATCGTCATTGTAGAATCATGGTCTTCAGCGAACTAATGAGCAGATAATGCATCCATCCTAAATATGCATAGAGCATATTGAGCTCATTTTCCAGCTCGCCATTCAAACCACCAACCCAACCGCTCGCTACTATTAATAGATTCCTAAGTGCTAAAAGCATGAAATGACCTATAAACTACTTGTTTTCCATGTGCCAGAGTGATAACACGAACCCCCTTCTGGAATATCACTCGTATAATTCCCCTGTATGACATCTTGACATCAGCCACGCTGAAATAGAGCTTGTATACCACATCATGCACCATAGAAGAACCAAATTTGCGAAGATAGAGGAAGACGTTATGTGTTGGCCTTTGTTTAGTTACTTTCCATAATGATTGATTTATCTTAAGAGCAGTCGACCACTGAAATGGTCGACTTGATCAACCCGTTGTAAAACGCTATATATACCAACACTGCTATGCAAGAAGAGAGTTAAATAAAATGTTTCTTAGTTGATACATGTAATCAGTTAGTTCCAGAAAATTTGTAACACTTTTCTTTACTTTAATGGATATTCTTCTATGCTGTACATGATGTTGTCTTAAGTAGCGTGAGCCAGTTATCACTCTGATTGTTGGGAGGTCCCCTCATCAACCAGAGCTTTTTATTTCTGTGTATTTTCATTCTTTCCTTTTTGCAATTAGCATAGGTTTATCTATAATTCGTTTCTGCAACTTAGTTATTGAAATTGTTCATGTCATTTATTTACTAACTTTGATATTATGTTGTTAATGTAATTTACTTGGTGAGTTAAGCAACCAGTTGCGCCTCAATTAGTTTTCAATTCATTTTTCAAGTATTTTTCAGTTTATTGCTTAGTTTTATATTAAAATAATAGATTGCTTTGATATTACAAGGTCAAGTTACAGTAGATTCAATTCTATCCCTTTCCATTTTTTTATGAATTCAGTTAAGTTATATTTCATTTTGTTTTGATTTATGAATTGAATTTAAGTTATTTCATAGATTGAATTTAATCGTTACATAGGTTTAATTTCTATTATTTACACTTTGTTATCATATGCATGGGTCACATGTCCTTAAAATCATTTAGAATGATCATTTCCTTGAAATTTTAGTGCTTTTCGCATGCAGGCTGTCATTCAGACATCCTGTTCTACCTGTCATCCAAACCTATGTTTGTTACGGAGAGAAATTCCTATGGCTTGGGGTACCACAATAGACAGCTAGACTCCAAAAATCAATCTTTCCCAATATGCAATAGAAATAAAAACATCTA
>LPNX010080624.1:503237-536215 GCA_001517045.1 Pseudotsuga menziesii
TGATAACTGCAAGTCTCAAGGCACTCAAAATGACTTTAGACTCCAATCCCAGAATAAATGATCTGAAGTCAATGGGATGAAATCCACTGGAAGGAGGGCATTAAGGCATCCCCCATCATCCAACACGAGGTACTCAGCAAGGCTGTATAATATGGAAGAAATCGATCATAAGGTGCACGAACCAGTAAGTGTACCGGGAATGGTCGACATGCAAAGTCAAGATAACTGAGGAATGGCCAACTCAGGTTTCAACTTCCTTCGAACAATAGCATAACGGTGTATGGTGACTGAATGAAGGCAGCATAGACTCGATATACAAATTGGGACAGCTCTATGACGCAGGAGGCATCAATAGAGGCTCCATAGGGACTGGAAGCTTAACCAGTCGGTGGAGATAAAACTCAGATAATGAGTACAGCTCCTAAAGTCAAACTATAACCCAACCAATGGATGTGAAATACAGTGCTCTGTTCGAAGGCGACACGACTCGACAGCTGCCAAAGATAATATCTTTTCTTGTCCGACTTTTTGGTTTTTTGATTTTTTTTGGTCTTTTTCAGTTATTTGAAAAGCTTGAAAAAAGAATAAACTAGCTTTATAGTTACAAACTAGGAGGAGACGAGTGTCATAAAGGAAAACAAACTAGTTCCAAGCAATGGAACATACCTATGCTCAATGCAAGGATACATGTGTAGGATATCGACACTTGGGGGAAAATCCCCTCCCAGTAAAAGGGAATCAAGCTGCAAAAGATATAAATAAGGGCTCTGCATGGCTAGACATGAGACAAGCTCGGGCTATATGGCTGAAATGCAATGTCAGGGGAGCCGGTATAAAGATCAATAAGACAGGCAAAGCACATGATAATGCATTCACAACTTGATATAAGGGGAGTCCAGGGGGATATAGGCCAGCATAAGATCAAGAGGAGTATGAGGCTCTTGCTAAATGTCATGGCAATACTATACAACGGACTCCCACACCTAAGAGAGGACTCACAACATGGGTACCAAATGCAAAAGGGAGCTAACTAGGGCACCCATGTAAAGGAAAGCTCTACCATTCACATAGTACCACTTCTAACAGTAGCATGAAGGTTCTTTGATACCATGGAATGGGTTCGTACCTAAGGTTAATATGGAATGGTCATAAGGCAATGCATAAGTGCAAGCGGATGTGATATCCTAACCTATATGCCAGTTCAGACATAATACCTATGATAGGCACGAACGGGTCAAAACCTCGAAGAGAGTGTACCAAAATTGGATCCTACATGACAACCATATTAGTCCAAAACATCCCAAAATAGTCAATATAGAATCCAAACTATAGGATATAGGGAGGAATGATCATGACAATAGCACCCAAAGGAAACAATGCGGTGAACGATGGGACATAAAAAGGAAAGTAAGGTGTAGACCCAACGTTCACGCATCCACTACCACCCCCCATGAGGGTGACCACTGGTGTAAAGACCGAGCGAAGGGAATAAAATGCCTCCACAAATGAAGTAAAGGATGGAATATGACCATTCCCAAATCAATGAGCACGGTAAGGGGTTGTGATGCCCCCAAGTCTGACACTAGACACCAGTGTCCGTACTAGGACCAAGACGGGTGATAGGATACTAGGCATGCCAAAAATAAAAGGACCTGAACTCAAGAGAGCATAAATATACTAGAGTAACCGCGATCCCAAAGGCCAACTAGCGCACAAAGAGCACACTCCTAAGAAAATCTACAACCAACAATACAAGCAAACCAAGGGGAGGATTTGTGAGCTCCCAAATACAGCAGGTATGTCTCGATTGTGAGAGGCTTGAAACTCCCATACACTACAAGCAGAGGTACGTAACCAATTATAGTGGCTCTCAGCTTCAACGCATAAAGCGACTGTGCTGTCCGACCTCTACCTGGCCGGGACACATGCAAAATAACCTCTACAAGTATCCCCTCGATATCCTAGGTAAGGTCACTAAGGTCACCTCAATATAATCAAATCTCAGGAGGATAGTCACAGGCGGGATTGACCGTATGGGCAGGGTAGCAAAGCCCGAAACTCTCGAAAGATCCCCCAGATAGGAATACAATCCTGGCAATATCACCGGTGCTACTCAGTTATGACTAGGGGTCATCCCAATCAATAACCGCTCACACTGCCTCGTGCTTGACTCCCTTTTGAGAGGAGCTTCCTGAGAACGTTGGTTATATAAAGGATTTCACACACTCCCTGGAAAGACACCTAGTTGTTGTAGTTTAGTGATCTTGGAGAATTAACTTTCAATGAACTATTCCAAGATCCTAAAACCTAAGCTTGTTGGTGCACCCTAGAAAGAAAAGAGTGTAATTCATTTTATTTAGCATTGATTTTAGTTTGGCTGTAATTACTCAAAGGGAAATGGCCGTGCAACTAATGACATTATGACTCAGCAGTGAAATAAATATGCACACCATAACAAACAATGCTAAGTGCAATCTTTGTCAAATGAAAAATAGGGTATGCCACTACATGAGATGCACAAATATATATTTCTTTCCGAATGCCAATGCAATCCTTCCTATATGAAAGCCTAAATACAACTCTCATCCAAGCAATCCAATGTCAGTACCTCCTCAAATCCATATCTAAGATGCAACTAAGAGTGCAACTACTTTGTATTTTTAAATATAAAAGAATGAAAAATGCAATAAAAGTCATTTAAAACTCTCAGTCTTTGCAGCAAGTATAAAAGACAAGCCCAGCAAGACACCAAGACCAAAACAGTAATGCACTAATGGAAAAACAAAAAGGAAGAATGACTAAAACTACTTTCAAAGAAAAATCAATGAAAAAGCGGTCTCTGGTCACAAAAGAAGCATCCAACAGACAACATTAGACCCAAGGAAGACCCAACCACACTCACAACCCACCCAAAAACTTCCCCCAACATCAAACTCACCAAAAGGGAGGATGTACACGACTGTATAAAGAACATCTGCGTATATACGCGACTTTAGGCCCAAAACCCGCATGGGAAGGCACATGTACGCGACTTTTGGCCAAAAACCCGCATGGGAAGGCCCATATACGCGACTTTAGGCCAAAAACCTGCGTGGAAAAAAGGATTTTAGTGTAAAATCTACGTGTATACGCGACTTTTGGCCAAAAATCCGCGTATGTATGCGACTTTTGGCCAAAAACCCATGTGGACAGAGAAGGCAGTGGTAAAAAGCGGGCCAAGGGTCAAACAAATAAAGGGGAGTGTCAATGGATGAACATACTATAAAATACGACACAGAAACAAGGAGAAATAGAGAGCAAGTCAATAATATCAAGCCCATTGTTCCCGTAAACCCCAAAATAAAAACAAGGGACATCCCCAGCAGAGTCGCCAATTCTGTTATGGAGAGAAATTCCTATGGCTTGGGGTACCACAACAGACAGCTAGACTCCAGAAATGTCTAGACTCCAGAAATCAATCTTTCCCAATATGCAATAGAAATAAAAACATCTAACACTAAAGGATCGAACCTCGTACCTTATTCTGGACGGTTGAAGTAGATCCCCGTTGAGCTTTCCAATATTCAGCTTGAATTGTTATAGCACGTCCTCAACAATAAGTAAACAATACAAGCATACTATATTTCATGGTGTTAGATCTATTCTAGCATATATAATCAATAATGTATAATCATTTGACATATTCCAATGGATGCAACATTCATTCAAATACACATTACTGGACAGGAAAAGATATTTCTATTAATATGAATCAGAGATTACAAGTGACAACCTCTGACGGCACGTCTGCGAACCAGAGAAACTGAATCCCCCACTTGGGCCTCCACCACCTCAATCCTCCATCACTCCGATAGCAAGCTCACTAGCAAAGGCAAGCTTGGGAAGAACACAACAGTGCTCCAAAGGGACAAAGGGATGCAGACTCAAGTATAGTTCTGGCAACAATGGACTATAGTTTCGGTACTCTCAATTCTCTCTTCTTGTTTTGAATGTCTCAATGGTTCCTTATATAGCTTTTCAAAGTGATACTGAAAGTTCGAATCCGTGCGATCTCAAGGCATATGGAAGGCCAGGATTCATATGAGTTGGATTCAAGACAAGGAACGGTCCAACAGTTTTGGATTATGCACACATCCCGATGTACGCGAATATAGAGGGAATATCCACGTATGTACACGGTTATCGGGGAAAAGGCCGCGTATATCATTTTTCTAATGTTTTTAGGGATGGTCAATGATACATCAAAAGACAATAAATGGTCCATAGGGAATAATGAGTCTGCAGCGGGATAGGGGAAGGCCATACAATGTGTGATTCACCTAGTGTGGTGAAATCCGCTATAACAATGTTCCAACCTATTATCCAGTCTTCCATTCATCCCTGAGCATTTTCAATATGTTTTGAACTTGTTTCTTTAGTTTTTCAATTATGTTTTGATAGTAGTAGTTAGACAATGGTTTTGTTCCTTCTTAGAAGCCTTATATGAGGCTATTTAGAATATTTGTTAAGTCTTATTATTATTTCTTCTTTCTTTTCAACTTATGTTTAAGAATTATGTCATGTGTTTTGGTCTATTGTATTTCTTTGTAATTATATCTTTGGTTTGATTTGATTTATTCCTTTGCATGTGAATTTTAGGGTTAGATGCATTAATAGATTATATCTTGTAAACTGTTCATAGCAATAATGCTTGTTCTTTCCATCATATAGTTATTAAAGGAATCTATAAGATAGAATTTAAAATCATCTTTATAAGTTTTCTACTTGTTTATAAGTTATGTATACCTTCTTGTAGTATTACTCTATATTTTACAAGTAGGAGTTATTTTCTTATAAATCATCATGTTTACTATCACTTGCAATTGAACATTTCTTAGTCTGCATATCTTTGTATAGATCAAATTATATTTGATTCCCTTTAGTTTCTTCACCTCATTTGAAAGTCACTTGGTTCAATTATTTTGATAGTTGGATTCTTAGGAGTTTGACTCAATTTTTCATTTTGAAAGATCTTTCGATCTTTTTTTTTGTTGAATTATTACCACGATACCCTAGGAACCCCTCTAACTTCGCATATATTTTGTGACAAATCTAATCCTACCAACCGCGGTCGATAATTAAATATTAGGTGAATTAATTAAGATGATATTTTACCCAACAGTGGCATCGACTCGCTCAATCTAGGATTTCTTTCCTTGCGACCTTGAACCTACCTGATTTGTCAAGATCGATGAACAATCCTATGTCTCATGATCTAGCATGGCCGAAAGTCCCTACCAAGCTTCCTTCGGACATTCCCAAGTTCAAAGGTAAGGCTAGTGAAGATCTTGGTGAGCATGTCACAGCCTTCCACCTTTGGTTCTCTTCTAATTCCTTAACCGACGATTCCATCCGTTTGAGGCTATTTCAACACACCCTCATGGGTCCTACATAAAAATGGTATATAGAGTTACCAGGGGGACCTATACTACGTTTGATGACCTTGCCATGACTTTTCTTAATCACTTCTAGCTACCCGTACGTTACAACGTTGGTACCGAACTCTTGTTGACCTTCTGAAAAGATAAAGCCATGCACATTTTGGATCATATTCAAGAGTGGTGTAGACAAAAATGATTAATTAAAGACTTTATACAAACAAAGTTTATTCTAGAGTGGTTCCTCAAGTCATTGTTACCTTATGTCACGAAGGATGTTTCCAAATCTGGATTTCAAAATGAGGACCAATATATTTAAAGGGTCCAAGAGTTGGATTTGATCTATGCTCATTCTGGAATCTTGTATGATATTATCCTGAATTCTCCAAGATCCAATTTCGACCCCAAGATTAAACCTAGGCTGCATGTTGGTGGTATTGTTGGCTCCAAAAGTACCAAACCTGTAGACTTGGTTACGAAACAAGTGATCCAGTTATTGCTTAACCAGTTTGTGTTGGGACAAGCCACGACTTCGTCTCATCCTACCCAATCAGTGAGTGTGCTTTCAGTACAATCATAGAACCCGAAAGGTAACCAGTAGCCTGAAAGAATAAAAAGAAAGGAAAAAATATTCGTAAGGGTGGGAATAAAAATGAATATGGTAATAATAATGACAAGAACACGAACAATGCTGGGGGGGGGAAGCATCCTAAGCATAAGGTGAAGTTTCCTTATAAGTTGTGTAAGGACAATCACCTTACTCACTTGTGCCTTTGTATGGAGGACGCATCGAAGTTCATAGCACAAGGCCCAGCTATCTTTACTAATCCTTTACCTAATAATCAAAATATGAACTCGAGGACCCTTGATCATGGTAGTGCTTCTAGTGGGACTCCAAACCTGCCAAAGGGCGCTAGTGGTCACGGTTGCATCAACATGGTGAAAGCTACAAATGTTGTGACACATGCGAAAGAATATGGTTCGTCACAATCTAACCTTGGGAAAGAACCTGCTCCATCCGAGATATCTTTGTGAATTGAAAATCCTATAGATAAGCCTGAAGTTCTGCCTTGCATTCCTAAGGGAGTACTGAAGCACTCGGGGCACAATCCTAATGCTTGAGCTTCCTAGAACTATTCAATTATAAAGGATTTTGGCCAGACTCCTTGTGAGATGTCTGCATTAGAAGTGCTCCAGACTTTTCCTTTGCAAAGGAAGGGCTTGTTCTCTGCTATTGGGGTTGGTGATGATAGCTCTCCTTCCATGATCAAATTTTAAACTCATGGAATCCAGCCTTTCTTTCCTTACTACGTGTCTCTTTTGATTCATGTAGAGTGTCTCAACAACAACATCACATGTACTGTGATTGATGAATGCGCTGCCACTTCCGTGATGTCTTTGGCCTATTGGAAGGGCTTAGGTTCTGCCACATTGTCTCAGTCTGCCAATATGTTTATTGCTTTTGATTGAAGATCAGTTCAGCTGCACAATATAATTCCTTACCTAGAGGTACGATTGGAGGGGAAGACTATCATGATAGAGGTCGAGGTGGTTGATGCACCCCTTGACTATAATCTTTTGATTTGTATGAACTCGATGTACAATATGCAAGTTGTAGCCTCTTCCCTATTCTGAGTGGTTTGTTTTCCATTGAATGGGAAGATAATTACTATTGATAAAAAAATATTTCCAAAATCTGAGTGTAAACGCATCATCAGAAGCTTCTATCCCGATTATCAATCATTCTCAGTCGGAAATTAAGAATGTGGGTGTGGGTATGTATCCTTCTCACATGGGAACCTTTAGTTTTCCTACACCCATTCTTATGATTGGTTCTAGTCTTGGTAGGAATTTTTCCTCGTTGAATTCGGTATCCTTCCACACTTCTCATATGGAGGATCCTTGGATTCTTCCTTCACCGAGTACTTCGAGTATACCTGTCGAGACAGACGTGCCGTTGCCTGGAACATTGGTGGCGTATCAAGTGAATATTGATCATGTTGTAGAGTCTAGTCCTTCCTCTTCACAGATGAAAGAGGAGGACCCTTCTATGTTTCCTTCTTGGGTAGTAGAGTCATCTCACTCTCAATACTTCCTTGATGATGTTTTT
This sequence comes from Pseudotsuga menziesii, assembly GCA_001517045.1. NCBI lineage: Eukaryota > Viridiplantae > Streptophyta > Pinopsida > Pinales > Pinaceae > Pseudotsuga > Pseudotsuga menziesii. The sequence continues at coordinate 510,765 of LPNX010080624.1, forward strand.
CCAATGGATGAAGCTATTATTGAGGCCATGTCTAGGATAGAACAACCTTGGGGAGAGCTGCACCATAGATCATATTTCCTCCCTAAGCTTGATCGGCTACAGTGTGATGACTTCAAGGCAATTCTAAGCAAGAAGGTTGGTATCCTCATGGTCCCATTAAGCTCTCCTAGTCAGATTACTAAAGGGAACATGTCTAAACTGTCACCAATGATTCCTATCGACATTTCTCATGATCCTCGTAAGATTGAGAACATTTACATTGGGGAAGATTGTTCCCCTAATGAGATTAAAGAGTATACTGATATTTTCAAAGAATTTCATGATGTTTTTTCTTGGTCATACGAGGATATTCCAGGAATAGACCCTCGCATTATCGAACACGAAATAAAAACCTATCCAAATGCAAAACCGATTCAACAACGTTTACGCGTTATGAATACTAGAAAAGCACCCACGATTGAAGCAAACATAGAGAAACTGCTCAAATATGGTTTTTATCTATCCTGTTCCCTTGATGTAGTGGGTTTCAAATCCTGTTCTAGTGGATAAGAAGCAGGGAGCGATCTGAATATGCACTAATTTCTGTTATTTAAATCGATCCTATCCTAAAGATAATTTCCCTACACCATTTATTGATCAAATTTTGGATAAGTGTGCGGAAAGTGAGGTTTTTTATTTTATGTATGGATTTTTCAGATACAATTAGATAAATATTAAACCCGAGGATCAACATAAGATTCCATTAATTTGTCCTTGGGGAACTTTTGTATATCGTAAGATTCCCTTCATCCTTAAAAACATCGGAGCTATGTTTCAATGGACCATGACATTTTCCTTTCATGATCTTAAAAATATTATTGAAGTTTATTTGAATGATCTAGCTGCTCACTCTTGTTTGAGAGTGCGTCATCCTTATCATTTGTGATTAGTGTTCAAGAGATGTTGTCATTATCAAATTTGATTAAATCCTCACAAATGCATCTTTTGTTTGAAGGTTGGTCATTACTAGGATTCATCATGTCTAGGGATGGAATTAGAGTCAATCCCTTGAAGGTTGAGCAAATACTTCAATTGTCTCCCCTGTGCAACATTCAACATATTCAATGTTTTCAAGGTATGGAGAACTTCTTGTGAAGTATTGTGGTCAATATTTCCAATTTGACTAAAGTTTTATGCGTTTGTTGAAGAAGGACACCTCTTTTTACTGGGATGAGTAAGCCCAGGAGTCTTTCGATGCTCTTAAGAAAGCCTTAGAAATCCCCCCCATGCTTAGTCCCCAAGAATATAGCTGTGAATTTTTTATTTATGTGGTCGCATCTCAGGAGACGATTGGGATGGTATTGGTTCAAGAGGATGAGGAGCTCCATGAGCATGTCATATAATATTTCAGCCAAAAAATTATTGATGCGGAACTTCGTTATTCCCATTTTGAGAAGCTAGACTTAGCCACCGTTCATGCAGTTCAGTGTTTGAGGCATTACATCCTTCTTCGCCAAACTTTGGTTGTAGCTCACTATTGGAGGAGCTAGTTGGTGAGTCAACTAGTCAAATAGCCAATTAAATAGAGAGTAGGTCGGTCGCATAAGTCCGTGTCAGTTGACCGAACCATATGTAACTGTTTGTAAATCATATATATTAGGATGTGGAGCCAGATGAGGACTTGGTTCATTTCTGTGTATGTATGGACCCTCATTTTATAATATAATCTATTATTCCCTTATCTATGTTCTTGTCTCTTGTGTCTGTTATGTCTATATGATTCCATGTGTATTATTGGTAACCCTCTATGATCTGTGAGATTACAAGATTGGTTCCATTGCTAGTAGTACATATACGAATGTAATGACTATAAGAAGATGATATTAGAACAGGAGATTAAGAACTGGTGGGAGCGTAAGATAGAAAATTATTTGCAGAACTACAAAAGGAGAAACAGATTAACCATTGCTCAAGAGAAGGAGAAATTCTTCACTGAAACACATGAGAAGTTTGTAGAATCGATAACCCAAATTTTGAAAAAACTTATGGATGAAAAATCCAAAAGCGACTAAGGACCAAGAGTTTCTAGAGAAACTAATTCGAGGGGGAGGAACAAAATTTTTGGAGTGGTTTGAAAAGATCGCAGATGAATTCTGCAAGGAACGAGCTGTAGAAGAAAGAAATTCGGTCAAAAGTGTTCAGAAAAGATTCTATACAGACCTTATCGAGCAGTTCCTTTTCTCCTTACTGAATTTTTTGTTTAAATCCCTGATACAAAATGGAGTGGGTCATATCGTAGAACCTATTTCATCACTACACGAGCTGCCACCAAGCTTTAACTAGGTAGAGAAATAGAAAAAGTGGGAAAAATTCATTGCCGAAAGGGAGTGGGAGTACTTCCTAAGCAAATAAACAGAACTATCAGAGCTTTCTAAAGCGTCGGGTAGGCTATGGGGGGGTAGCTGGGCATATGTCGGGGTAAAGTGAAGAGGATTCTAGTCGACTAAAGAAGATACCATCACTAGTAATCAAAAGTCAACCTAAAAAGGAAATCGAACTAACAGTGACACACAAAGGTACAACGAATTTATAGAAAGTAGAAAGAGAAAAGAGTCTGAAAAGAAGGGAAGAGAGAAGAGAATGGGCTATAGCACTGCAAAGAGAGATGACTACTAGGGTGACGGACCAGAAAATAAATCCGCTAGAGTCGGCTCATGACCGACAGGAAGAAGGCGTGGATGAAGAAGCATCACCCATGGAAGAAGACTTGTGGATAGAGCAGCGTGAAGCTCTCCAAATAGAAATTCCTCAGGAGAGAAGAACTCTATCTCCAATGAATCCGAGTACAAGGATACAATCCATTGTCAAAGAAGACCTACATTAGAGGAAATTTCAACTCAAAATGGGCCTCCTAAAATGAACTAATAAAATAATAGTTAAAATAATAAAATAATATTTATTAATTTTGGAGGAAGAAAAGAAAAAAACTACTTTTTTGTTTGTATTTTTGACATATCTCCCTGTGTTTTTACTCAAATTTCAATCGGGAGAGCCTGTTGGATGCGGAATTAAATTCCACATCCAACGAGCACCCACTCGGCATACTTTTGATGGACCCTGCTACCCAAAAAACAAGAAATACCTGAAAAAACAAAATGATGACATCATCATTCCATTTTTTCAGGTATTTCTTGTTTTTGGGGTAGCGGGGTGCGTCAAAAGTATGCCGAGTGGGTACTCGTTGGATGCAGAATTTAATTCCACATCCAACAGGCTCTCCTGATCGAAATTTGAGTAAAAACACAGGGAGATATGTCAAAAATACAAACAAAAAAGTAGTTTTTTTTATGATACCTATCCCTAAATTTATATTAAAAAAGTGTTTAAGACCTATACGGTATTTCAAATTTAAAGCAATTTCATTGGCTAACACATGATGACATGGAATTTGAATAAAAGTTAAAAGGTCCATTTTTGAGTTGAAATTTCCTCTAATGAGAGTAAGAGCTGGTGAGTTTGGTATATGGAGACGCAAAACATCTAGCAGCCAAAAAGCTGAAAACAATATCTTAGAAGCTAGCAGAGTCTGTCCAAGAATATGACAAATGATGGAAAGACCTCCTTAGCCAACTAGACTATGTAATTGATGAACAACTATTAATTCAGTGGTTTCTTGCAGGTCTATCATAGAAAATCCGATGGCACGTAAGCTTGGAGACGTTTAAAACGTATGAAGACATGCTTACCAAATCGCTACAAGTAGAGATGGATGAATATTTTCCAGCATATCCCATGGATACTAGACTGGAATAATAGCTAGAAATCATGCAGAGATCATTGAAAGAGCTAATCCTCAAGAATCAAGATGTCTGGTGCACAAAATTATCAACAGTCGGACACACTAAAGATAACTATCGGTAAGACATAAGTCAACAGGATGTTTGATTTGTTTAGACAAAATTCTTCTGCAACATCTGCCAAGAACATGGAGAACACAGAATGAAAGATTACCCTTATAACATGAAAAATAGAAAAGCATATTGGTGTGCAATCTTTGAAGTAAAAATTCATGCAATGGTTGACTGCCATATAAATTTAAAGAACAGACAAAACTACCAAGCAGTCTACCAGATGAATGCAGTCACTCAAAATAATGATAACAACTAGCGAAGAAATGATCAAAACAAACAAAATAATCAAATATATGAAGGCCGTCGATACGAGCATCGGTTCGACAACCGTCATGGAGGATATGGAGGTTGAGGACAATTTTCTAGAAATCACGACAATCGACCATGTCGGCCCATACAATGCTTTACATGCTACAAAGAAGGTCATCGATATGTAGACTTCCCATACAAGGACAGAATTGATTTAAAGTTTTGTACTAGATATGGTTTAGGTGATCACTCATTAGAGGATTGCCCTACCATGCTTGAAAAAATCAATAAAAATAAAAATGTTAATGTCTTGTCATGTGTTCAAAAACATGATGTAATCAATACAAAGAACCTGCATATAGTAACCCAACAAGGGACAAAAATTGGGAATGATAGTCCACGTCTAAGAAAAATAAAATAAAAGAACGATTATCCTAACCTAGCTTAAAAAAACAATTGTATAATGACGTAACGAATATAATTAAAGAATTTGCTAGACAGGAAGAAGCTGATAACAGTCGACAAAACACAGTTAAATAAATAATACGTTTCGTACATGATGATAAAGCAGTATCTCAATTTTTTGACTTATTGTATAATATGAAACATAATAATAATATAGAAAAAAAAAAACATATGCAGTCTAAACAAAAAAGACAAGAGTGATGCCGACCCACTTGTCGACCTAGAAATCGAAGGATACCATGTTTGACAAGTTGTACTCGACTTTGGGTAACAAGTTAATATTATGACTCGTGACACTTGGGAATATTTGGGTAGACCTCGACTATATGAGTCAGGCATATACCTCAAGTTAGCGAACCAAGGTCTGATCGAACCTATCGAAATTTGGAGAAATGTCGATATGACAATCAAAGGCATATCAACCAAATTTGACTTTGAAATTATTGACCCTAAGGAAGGATCCATCTCCTTCCCAGCTCTAGTAGGTTGACCTTGGGGAAGAAAAATGAAAGCATCAATATCCCTAGAAAAAGAAAGGATAAAACTAAAAGGGAATGGATAGAGAGTCATAGTACCTACCCACCCATCCCAAGGAGAGCCTTAGATAGAACCTATTGATGAAGAAGTCGACATAATACAACTATATCAAATACAAAATAAAAAATACTACACAGAACCTAATATCTATGGCGAGCTTCATTTGGGAAATCAAGATTCAGTAGGATACAACTCAGATGCTGAATTATATGATTGGGAAGTTGAAAACTATGAAACACAAGAAAGAGGTTGCTGGACCATTTAGACAGTACAGAAGAAACTAGTCCAATCATTTTTTTCAATCTCCATTATCCTAAAAATATTCGAAAAGAAAATTAGGGAATATCCTACATTAAACCCAAAAAATTTAAGTATTAGACAAATCCCAAGGTATAAAGAAAGCGAATCCCCAATTATGCATATAGCACAAGTATCTAAAAACATAGGTGAACATGGCTGACTACAAAGTTTAGTAGAAACCTTTACAGGACAAGTTGCACAATGGTGGGATACCCATCAATCAAGATTGCAGACATGGACAACAGCTTTGACCTACTTTGTAGAAAGATTCAGAGGAAAGAGGCTAACCAAATAGGAGAAAATACCCGTGTTCGTCCAAAAGGACAAAACCCAGAGGAACACATAAAAACATGTGAAAAAGAATGGAGAACACTTGGGTATAAAGATGAATGTTCATGGCCACACCTATTTCCCTCGATGCTAGCTGACTTACCAAACAAATGGTATAAAGTGGAGGAAGAATGGAGAGAAACATTTCAATGTCATGAACTTAGAGAGAACTTCATTAAAGAGTTCAGTTTTATACCGCAGAATGAAAAGTTAGTCGAAACTGCAAAACAAATAAAAGCATTTATAGAACCAATCGGGAACAACACTCTGATACAAAACTATGATTGACCGACAATACCATGTAATAACATACAAACCAAGGCAATACGACAATCGACAAGACTGCAAATGGAAAATCAAAATCCAGAAGGGAAAAGATTTCGATAGAAATCATACCATTCAGAAACAACAAAACTAATTCGCACAGTACTTAAAATCGACACAGCCAATAAAGAAGATACCGACCGAATGACTGCAGCAGAATTTCCTGCTACATTTTCACAATTCAAAGAAGGGAGTCAACCAATTAATGAATATAAAGCACCGGAATGGTTACATGCCAAAGTTCAAACTAAAGAATTTGACATATCAAATGATGATAGACCAAAAATGGCAAAAATTGGCGATTATTGGAGCAAAGAACAAACAATCGAAATAGTAAACCTACTGAAAGAATTCTAGGATGTCTTTTATAGAGACTACAAATATCTCAAAGGACTAGTCCATGAAATGGGTGATATGAAGATCGACATCAAACCTAATGCCTAACCTATAAAGAAGATGCCATACAAATTAGCTCATAAATACAAAGAGATAGTTAAGAAAGAGATCGACAATATGCTTGTAGCATGAATTATCTACCCTATTTACCAATCAAAATGGGAAATCCCAATGGTAGTACAACCAAAGAAAAACGACCCCATGAAACTAAGGATCTGTGTGGACTTCAGAGAACTAAACAAAGTCACCCTAACAAACCCATTTTCAACACCATATGTAGATGAAATCTTAAATGAAGTTGCAGGACATGAATGTTACTCATTTATAGATGGATTCTTAGGGTACAACCAAGTACTCATAGCCAAAGAAGACCAGACAAAGACGACATTTGTATGTGAATTCGGCTCATTTTCTTACAGAGTTATGCCTTTTTGTCTAAAAAATGCACCTGCAGTATTTTCGAGAATTGTTGTCAAAACATTTCAAGAATATATCTACAAAATAATGGCAGTATACTTTGATGATTGGACGATATACTCTATGCTAAAAGATCACTGCAAATAGCTAAGGCTTATGTTGGAACGATGGTGACAAATCCAACTATCTCTGAACATAATGAAATGCATATTGTTAACTCCTATAGGGATACTCTTAGGGAACATTGTATGCAAAGAAGGCATCAAGGTCGAGTTTGCAAAGATAAAGATTATCCTCAACTTGAAACCACCAGTGAACCCAAAACAAGTCAGGGTATTACTCGGACATACAAGATATTACAGGAAATTTATGAGATACTACTCAGATATGACCTATCCACTAGAAGAACTATTAAGAGAAGATCAGGATTTTGACTAGACAGATGAATGTAACATATCATTTGAAACACTAAAAAGGAAACCAGTAGAGGCACCTATCCTCAAGTTCCCGAATTGGTCGATCAAATTTCACATACATATCGACGCATAAGGCCTTGCAATATACTTGATCTTAACATAACCAAGGGATGATGGAATGGATTACCCTATAGTTTATAGCAACATAAAACTAAACAAAGTAGAAAGAAACTATTCGACAATAGAGAGAGAAGCATTAGGAATAGTCTTTGCACTACAGAAGTACCGACATTACCTACTAGTCAACCCTTTCATCTTATATACTGATCACCAAGAATTGAAATACCTTGTAAACAAAACTTTACATAATGGGAGGATTTGTTGATGGCTACTACTATTCCAAGAATTTGAATTCAAAGTCATTGTCAGACCAGGAAAATTAAATGTTGGACCTGACCACTTGTCAAGAATCGACACAGGAGAGGAGGCGATAGGAGTTGAAGATGACCTATCAGATGCACATGTATTTTGAATAGAAGTAGTTCCAGCAGGATTAGAGGAAATAGCTCAATTCCTATAAAATGGTCAAGCACTAGAAGGCACGAGCACAAAAAATAAGCAAATATTAGCTATGAAGGTTGCAACATATAGTCTCATAAATGGATTTTTATATAAAATGGGCTTGGACGACATCCTCAGACGATGCGTATTAGAACATGAAAGAGATAATATCATGTATGAAGCACACTATGGACCGGCTGGAGGACATTTTCAAGCAGATAAAACTGCCAAGAAAATCCAACAGTCTGGGCTATGGTGGCCGACACTATACAAGGATTGCAAAAAGTTTGTTAGCCAGTGCAACCAATGTCAACAATTGGGTTGACCTCTGCTGAGTATAGAAATTCCCCTGATATCAGAAAACCCAAGTTTGAATTTTGAAATCCGGGCCATTGACTTCATAGGACTATTCCCAATACCAACAAAAAGAATAAGTGCAAGATACATAATAACCGCAGTAGAATATGTAACCAAGTGGGAAGAAGCAAAACCTGTCGACACATGTTCCAGTGAGATAGTTGCTAAATTTATCTATGAAAATATAATTGCTAGATTTGGATACCCAATAACCTTAATCAGTGATCAAGGATCACATTTTATCAACAAAACTATCAAAATACTGACAAACCAGTTCAAAATTGACCACTGACATAGTACAACTTATCACCCTCAGTCAAATGGAGCAATAAAGGAATTCAACAAAAAATTAACAAGGGGTTTAAAAAAATCTACAACACCAACAAGGATGATTGGGATGAAAAAATCCTTGTAGTATTATGGGCTTACAAAATAGCATACAAACATTCAACTAACCAAACACCATTCCGACTAGTCTATAGCCAAGAAGCAGTTGTTCCACTACATTTCTAACAACAAACACCTATCATAGCATATATTTTACATATCGATGTCGAAGAAGGCAGGAAGGACTGATTGATGCAATTAAGCAAGCTAGAAGAACACCGACTGCTTGCTTTACAACATCAAGAAATTTATAAACAATAGCAGAAGGCTTGGCATGATCACAATATCAAAAACAAAAATATGTCGGTAGGGGACCTCGCCTTACTGTACAATAGTCGAGTAAAAGGAAAACCAAAAAATTTACACACAAAATGGATGGGACCTTATGTTTTCAAAGAAATTCATGTGAACGGACCGACTAAGGACATTACAAAGCATAATATTTCAGAAACTTGTTAATGGTGCCCGACTAAAATGGTACAAAAATTAAAACAAGTTCAAAAAAAAAAAAAGAGAAGAGACATACATATAACGACCATAACTGTCATACAAAAACTACAAAAATCTAAAAATCCTAAGAACAACAAAACAGAACCAACACCCATAACCCAGGATGACAGGAAACTTCGAAAGATATAATAACCAGCACTTTGACAACCGACACCGACCCCATTGACATATCACCATCGACCTCCCACATGATCGACATTGACCAACGACCGCGACGATCAAATCACGCCTTCATGACTACGGTCAGAAGGAGCACCAAAATCAAATCACATTTAATGGAAACTCAATATACCATGATGGAACATCACTTCCACCATTAATACACCCATCGACAAAAACGTCACCCACTCCACCTATAAATATCGAGCCAGAAAAAGATCACTTACCGAATTTTGAAGAGATAAAACAACCGAGTATTCAGAAATTTGAGAGCCAAGACCCTGTTTTAGTGCCAGAAATTGTTCCCAGACTATGAGAGAACAAGCCAACACAATCTCAATAAACACAATAAAGTAAAATAGGGTTTTCTAGGGTTTTGGTTGAATAGTTTGTAGACAAGAGAGAAGAAACTTCATGAAACCAAAGCAAACACTAAAGCATGAGCATTTGAAAGATTGAGATGCATAACATATAAACAATAATCCAAACATAAAAATCACAGTACTGAGTTTCACCCACAGCTAGCAAGCATTTCAAGTATAAAAACCTTAAACAGGAAATGAGTATACCAACTGAGTAATTATCACAAATTAGAAATGAAACCAATCAAAAGTCTATAGGGCATATAGTTGCATATATTTCATAATTCAGTCATCAGAAACACATAAGAGTCTTTACACTTAGCTCATAAACTAGCCTGATAGCCTCCCCTTGCAACAAAAATCGAACCCTTGGTCCTTTTTCCAACTTGCATTTATCCTGTTCTTTCAAAAACAGTTGCATAACTAAACCCTAACTACTTTTTAAGTTATCTATAGAACTGTTCAATATAAATTTATCATTATACAAAAATGAAATTACTTTTCAAACTAACTAATAACTGCTCTTGTCAAAGTACTTTTACAAATATTTTGCTTCCTCAGCTAGAAGAGCAATTCCCTCTAATGCTTGAGCTTTCCTTCTATCTTTTAGGTGGTCTGCATCCAAATCTGTAACTTTCTTTGTTAACTCCTCATTCTGCTGAGTCAGCTCCTAGATAGTCTGCCTTAGTTCTGTAAACTGATCCTCTATCTGTCTTTTTCTTTTAAGAGCCTCTTTAGAAACTGCAATCAATTCCTGATAATGATTGTTCACTTATTCCAAGTCTTCTCTAAGTATCCTATTTGCAATAACTAATCCATCATTAGTTTCATGCATATATTCAATTTGATGCTTGTAATGCGTAATGCTCCTTTGCAGATTTTCCTTTTCAGAATCAATATATTTACTTTCTGATATTGATTGCATCCCTTCTGGTGCCCATGGGATTTTCAGCTTCTTGTATATTTATTCATCCTCCTTCATAAGCTCTGTGAAGGTCACAGGAATTTATGGATGTTCTTCAGCTTCAACATTGCACTGAACTTCTTCAATTACCTCTTTTTTCTCCATATAAGAACTCTTTATTTCATTTTGTTGTTGTTCTTGAATCATATTATTTTGAACCTCCATGAAAATTTATGAGTTCTTAGCATTAGTGAAGATTGGATTTTCTTTTGAAACTATTTATTTTTTACCCTTTATAACTTGTTTGTTGTCATATTCACTATCCCCCAATTTCTCCTGAGATGATGAATCTTCTATTACTGTAACCTTTTTATCAGCCAATTTGGGGTTTAATAGCTTCTTCATGTTTAACCTAAGCTTGTTCTTCAGCCTTGTCTTGAGTCTCCAGACTGCTCCAACTTCTCCTGACATTTTCAGAACCTTTTCATGATGAGTTATTGAAGAAAATTCAAGAACCTTCACTCTTTTCTTTTGTGACACTGTCTCCTCTTCAAAATGGGTGTGTATTTCTTGCTTAGAACAAACCCTAGCTTCATTAGTAATAGGAGCCCTAGCCTCATCAAATAAGTATTTTTCATCCTCTTCAAAAAGCACTGTAATAAGGCTCTGCTTATACTCTTTAACATATTCCTTTACACCTTGATTTGATTCTACAGGGAAAACCTCTTTCGCTGGCTCAACTTCTTTCATCTTTGACTTTGGATCTCTACTTTCCTCAACATTAATTCGTTGTCCAAATTCAATGTTCTCATTTTCCCGATTCAAATATTTTCCTGGTTTATCAGCTTCTTCATTTTTGACTATGACCTTCTTTTTAAGCTTCTTGATCAAAATATGAGCCCTGTCTAACTGTCTCTTCTGAGACTAATCCTCCTTCTCAGTTTTGAAACCTGACCAAAATAAGAAGTGTTCCCATGTCTTCTCTCTTTTCTGCAATACAGTACTTATGATCAGTTTTATGAGCCCATGGTGAAAAAATTATTGTTTTGTATGATCCTGATGTTCTTTCACCCTACTTGACATCTTCTATAAAATTTTCAAAAGGAAGAAAGAAAGATTCATTTTGGATTCATGACTGAGATGTTGAAGGAATCTAAAATGATATTTAAACACAAAGGCACATCTCCCCTCACAAGTGACATAGCTTTGTAATATTTTGATAGGCTAAATCCACTTAGGTTTAAACTTTTTAATAGGAACACCCTTTCCCTACTCTGCTACTACACCTGGAAGTAGATATCTTTGAGCATCAAAAGTGAAGGGCACCTTTTTCAACCCGAATTCTCCCTCTTCCAGAATTCATGTTGCTTCTTCTAGTAACTCCCTAGTTAGTTTGAACTTCGAAAAGTCAAAATACACTACATCCTTGTCTAAACATTGAGCGAATTTGTAAAAAACCTCTTATTGATAACCTTCAATCTTTTCAAAGAACACTAACCACCCTGCTTCTACAAACAATTGTGCACAATTTGCAAAGTTTTGAACCCAACTTAAGTTTGAGGGTTCTGCCCTATTGGTCTTACCACTCTTTTTCATTTTCAACTATTGTCAAATAGATTCGATCAATAAAACACACTTTGACTGTCTTCAAATATTGATAAACTAACAGACAATACTATATAGGGGAACCCTAAAAAACCTAAACTAAAGTCTTCTCATTTAAGATGGTAAATACTTTAATTCCATGACTAAGAATCCATCATTTAGTATCAATTAGGCTTAAAAACTAATAATCTGCCATCAATTCGGTCATTAATCCTCTGTTTAGAAAAAACCCAAAATTATAAACCTTGGTAATCAGTTTGCAGCCTACCTATTAAAACGACTAATCCAGCTACTAGAATCTCGTTCTCTTAACTGTCAAGTGTCGAATTGCATGTCCCAATCTTCTCTAACCGCTTTGATAGCTCCAGATGACTACTCCTGAAAGCCCTAATTTTCGCTCTATTTCAAAATTCTGATTGCCAAGTGCTGATTTTTCACCACGACCTTCACCTGCTCTACATGCACTTCAGGGAATAGGTGATTCAAAATGCCTTTGTCTCATTATGGTCTACTATCATTATTGCATCATCTCTGCAAGAAACTGCCATGATTCAACCTGCTGATAATATTTACACTTGTCACAGTGATTATTCTAAAGACACAAGTATCAAATCCATCACTGAGTATGATTGACATTTTATGTGTGAGATTTCGAGAGAACACTAATCCAGAAATGATAATTTTTTACTTGCATGACTTTTTTGTAGCACGTGTGTGTATTTGTTTTTGGTTAGCGCTACAAGAAAATTTGAGTTAATAATTTGCAAAAATTAAAGTCATGAAAAAGGATTAAACTTGGTTTAGGAACCTTAATCAAGCTTTTATGATATTCTTTAGACCTTTTAATCCATATAAGCCTTCTATTAGCCCTCTGATTATGAAATCAAACTAAAATTTTCAAAAATACATCTAAGAAAACAAATAACATGAAATCTTAAAGGGAAAAAAAATCAAAATATCCTAAGCAACTAAATTTTCTAGGAGTAAAGAGTAAAACCAAAATTCAAAACATAAACAAAAGTATTAAAAGATGGAAAACAAAAACATGACCTAACATCTGGCTCCTGCTGCAGGATGAAGTCCTCCTTGTGAGGCTTCAAGAACCTATAGACCAGTGCCTTCTGTGCTGCTACCTACTAGTCTACAAAATTTCCATTGGGTTATGGAGTCCTTATTCTGTTATTCACACCGATACATACAATGAAAGTCTAGTATCCATGTCAGAAACTATGAAAATGCTTGAGGAATCGTCCATTAAATGGATTAGACAACTCCTCACCCTCCAAAGTCTGTAGAACAAAAGTATTGTTTTCCAAAAACTTTGATACTATGAAAGGACCAAACCAAAGGTTATCAAAGTTTCCATGCTTTCCTTTCTGCTCCTTCCTAGCATCCCATCTCAAAACCATGTCTCCCACTGAAAAAGCGTTATCTTTGATCTTCCTATCAAATCTTTCTTTGACCTTTAACCTGTACAGCTGAGCCTTTTCTTCCACTATTTCTCTTTTTTGTTGTAACTCTATCAGTGCATAAATTATTCTTTATATATCATTTGGTTCTTCCTGACAATCTTGAAAAAATGTCATCACTAGGATACCCAACTGAACAGGAAAAACTGCATCAATACCATATACTAATTGGAAAGGAGAAGTTCCAATTGCTTTTTTAACTATTATTCTATCTGTCCATAATGCATATTTTAACATAGAATCCCATGATCATTTATTCTGCTTCAATAAATTCCTGATACTCTGAATAATATTCTTATTAGATAACTCAGGTAACCCATTCCCCTTAGGATAATAAGGAGTTGAGTGTTTCAATATGATACCATTCTTTTCAAAAAATGCTACCATAGCCTTAGATTTAAAATCTTTAGCATTGTCAGTCAATAATTTCTGTGGACATCCAAATCTACTAAGAATATTTTCTTGAATAAAATCTATAATCACCTTATCTGTGGCATTCTTTGTGGGAATAACTTCTACCCACTTAGTCAATAAATTTGTAGTAGTCAAAATCCACTTATGTTGCCCTGAAGAAGATGGATTTATCTCTCCTATGAAATCCAAACCCCATTTCTGAAAAGGGGCATTAACTGCAATTGATTTTAAAGGTAATGACAACAACTTTTGTTTACCAGCAAATTTCTGACAAGGGATACATGCTCTTACCTGCTCATATACATTTGAGAATAAGGAAGGCCAATAGTATCCTTCCCTTAGAATTTTATATGATGTTTCCTTCCAATACTTATGTCCTCCGCAAGCACCTTCATGGGATTCAGAGATTACTCCTTCAATTTCTAGTTTATCTAAACATCTGAGCAAAATACCTCCTGGATCTTTCCAAAACAGTTGTTGTTCTATCAAACAATATTTTGAAGTTTTCAATTTCAAATACCTAGCATCTTTCTTGTCTAAATGTTCTGGACATTGCAAGTACAAAAGAAAATGCACAATATCTGCATACCATGTGGATTCTGCATAATGATCCATAATCTTTTCTTTCTCCTGCTTTGCTTGAATTTGTTCCTGTGCTGGTTGTTCTACCATGAGATGTAGACCTAAATATTAGAAATTTGAATCGGCTAGTAATTTAGCTAAACCTTGTCTCTTTTCTAGATTTGTAGGTCTAATATCCACATCATATTCCATTATTTTGGCAATCCAATTTCCTCTTTTTCCCTCACTGTCAGGCTGAGTCAAAACATCCTTTATGGCAACGTTATGCACATAAGCAATAACCATGGAATGCAAAACATAAATTCTGAAAAATTTCAAAGCTTTTACTAATGAGTAAGCTTGCTTCTCTAAAATGTTGTATTTTAACTCTGAATCTCTAAGAGTTTTTCTGAAAAATGCAATGGGCTGTTCAAGACCATCCTTATTATTTTGTAATAAAATAACAGCCAATGTATCTTCAGATGCAAAAGAAAAAGTTAGAAATTCCTTTGTAAAATCTGGACTTACTAATACTGGAGCTTTAGTAAGAGCCATATTAATTTTTTCAAATGAGTTTTTTGTTTTTGCAGTCTAGTTGACCTCTTGATCTTTCTTGAACATGGTTGTAATCTGTTTGATAGTCTCAGCAAAATTTGGTATAAACCAATGCAGAAAATTGATTTTACCAATGAAAGATTGTACATCCTTCTTGCTCCTTGGTAAACTTATTTTCAGTATTGCTTTCACCCTTTCCGGATCAATCCTTATGCCATCAGCTAAAACTAAATGACACAATAATTTACCTTCTTGTATAGCAAAATGTGATTTCTCTGGATTAAGAGATAAACTATATTTTTTGCATTTCAGAAAATTTTGTTTTAAGTGTTTTAGATGCTCATCATCTGATTGTGAAAAGACTGTAATATCATCTAAGTATATCACTACAAACTTATCTCTTTCCCCTACAAAGGCTATGTCCATAGCTCTTTGAAAAGTTGCTCCAGCATTCATTATTCCAAAAGGCATTTTATCATACATGAAAGTTCCCCAGGGAGTAGTAAAAGTTGTTTTCTCTTTATCATCAGGATGCATGGCAATTTGATTATATCCTGAATAACCATCAACCATATAAATTCTTTGTGCACCAACTACCTTCTGCAATATTTGTTCTATCTTTGGAAAAGGGTAATTATCCTTCAATGAAGACCTATTCAGATTTCTAAAATCAACACATAGTCTGATTTCACCATTATTTTTCCTGACAGGAACTAAATTGGCAACCCATGAAGGATACCTGAGGGGAACAATGATATTAACATCTAATAACTTTTTCACCTCCTTTTCAATAACAGGAAACAAAGCTGGATTTATCCTCCTTAATTTCTGTCTGAAAGGTTTAATATTCAGTTTTAAAGGCACTTTATGCTGTATAATTTCAGTATCATATGTTTTCAAATCTTCATATGACCAAGCAAAAACATCAACATACTCTTTTAACAACTTAATGTACCTGTTCCTCTGTTCTGCTGTGAGTGCTTTTGAAATCTTCACCATTCTAGGATGTTCTGAGGTGCTAATGTTAAAGTCCACTACATTTTCTTTTGAAGACTGTACAACAGGTTTTAAAGGTGTATCATCTTTTGAAAATATTCTCTCTAATGGCACCAAACCTTTAGGAATGAAATTACTTTTAATTTCAATAATCTTGTGACCAGCAATCTCATTTTTTGCAATATCTTCAAAATCCTCAACCTCATCATCTTGTTCGTGATCAATTAGGGAATTGGAAAACTCACATGTCAGCTCTAAAAACCTGTTAATTTCAATGTCATATTCAAAAACTTTCCACTGCTTTACATTATCAGGAACAGAAGGTTTGTACCTAACCTCAATAGGATACTTTAGCTGTGTTGTTTTGGGAACCCTGAAATGTGTGGCCACTAGGGCAAGAGAATCAATAGTTTGGTTATGATCCTGTTGCTGCTGCAACTTTTCTCCCCAAATATCTTAAATTTCGGGCCCCTCCTCATAACTGAATATCACTTCAGGTTGTTTCATCCTTGATGTTTCTTCGGTCATGCTTTAAGTCTGGATGTTTTGAACAATTTATATACATCCAGTTCCCATATTTTGTTTGTGCTTGAATTTTTTTGCAGCGGGTCGCATAGTTGGGTTTAGTTTTTCCAATTGTCTTTGATGGGCCGTCGTTTTGAAAAATAAATGGACCTTGATTGTTGTTGAATTTTAAAGGCTTTCGAACACTTAATTTTTTCTGTTAAATCGGCTGCTTTTGTTCTTTTTCCCTCTGTCGTTGCGGCTCCCAAAGCGGTTTGGCATCCGAAGTCCAAATCGCTCCGACGTCCGATTCGTATTTGTCTTCAATTGCTTTCTCGTAGCTTTTACCCTTTCGCCGTTGCGGTTGGGAAAGCTATTGAGCTCCTGATTCGAATGTCTTCTAACGTCCGACTAAGCCCTCTCCCACCCGCGTTTCGCTTATGTCTTCAATATTTTTCCTTCTGCCGTTGCGGCTGGGAAAGTCCTTTAGCCTCCGAAGCATAAATCCGTCCGATTTTTGACTGAGGGTTTTTCTCCCGCCCGCGTTTCACATCATTTTAGCGTGTGTCTTTCTGTTGTTATGGCTAGGAAATCCATTTGGCGTCCGACGTCAATGTCACCCGATCTCCGGTGGATTTTTGCCTCCCACAGCTTTGAATCACGCCTCTTAGTCTTTTCTTCCCGCCATTGTGGATGAGCCAAGCCTTTGACTTCCGATGTCAGTATCCGTCTGACTTCCGCCGTGGCGCACCAGGCCATTTGTTTTTGTGGAGGAGTCATTTCAGTTTGTATAATATGCCACTCTGTTTCATAACACAGTCCCAAATGGATAATACACATGGATTAAGTGCAGGTGTGCGTAAGGAGCTGATGCGTGAAGACGTAGAAGAACAGTTTGGTAAAAATCGAAACGACACCGACTAGATCACTGAAAGGGCCCTTGAAGTGAAAGACAAATTCAATAATGCTAAAGGCACGAACCTAACTGCTGGTCCATTACTAAAAGAATCATGAGTGCATACAGACAACTCAGAGGAATACGAAACGCTGGGGAAACCGAAATGTCATGCGTTGGGGGGAAACCCAAACGATTTTTAATGTTTTTGTTTAAATACTGGAAAGGGAGAGGTTACAAGGGCTTTTTCCCTGAAAAAATTTGTAAACTCTTTGCTTGTAAGAGGAACTACTTCGTTTTACAGTCAGAAAGTGCAACTTTTGCCTGCTGGAGAGAGGGAAATGTGGAATGTATCAATTCGACTAAATGAATAAGGTTGAAGAGGAACTATTTCATTTTCAGCTGTGTTTCATTTACTGTGAGAGTACTTAACTTCCTGAACCTATGTTCTTGTTGAATGTTCTTCAGTATCTTTTGGGATGTTTTCCACTGTGAGTAATAAATGTTGTTCATAAAATAATCGGCTATCTGGTTGTTTAAATATCTGTAATTGTTCGTGTGTCTTGAAAGAAGTGTCAGCTAACTATAACTCTTCATAATGCATGTACACAATGTATTACTCACTTACAAATGACAATCCTGCTCCCTAGGGATAGTTTAGGTAGTTAGTTTATTTTCTTGTTGTATGTGATTTAGATGCTAGTGAGTCTAAGACGAGAGGTAAGAACCTACGCATCACATTGTGATTGCTCCTTGCATCTTATCGTCTTGCATGGTTAATTAGGCACTTTCATATCATACATTAAGTCAAAAATACCAAAAAATACACGGTGGACCAGGCTGCAACCGATAAAGCCTCTGTTTTTTGTTACTTTGACCTACGGTAGCTGGACCGCAAACTGGATGGATTCCCTATACCAAACAGTCAACGAGCTAGTTGGGAACATTGATTGGGGAGAATCCCTTACTGTTGTTGCCTATGAATTTCAGGGGCTCAATAGTTTTTGGCGCTAGAAGGAGGGCTGCCAGTGTATGGCTGGCCAAGGAAACCCGTTTTCCTGAGAATATTCCACCGATAACAGTTCTAAAAGCAGTGGGTTTCATAATCCAATTCCGGAAGAAAGAGAACATGTATATTCTGTTGAAAATGAAATTGTTAATGATCTGAGAAGACACACCAGGGCATATTTAAAGAAGATTGGAGGATTTCCAATAATCCCTGAACTGCCCAGAAGAGAGTATAAAAAGAAGGATCGTCCTGAAGCGGAAGGCTCAGTGTTGGTTGGAGACTGGGAAGAGCTTGTAGAAATAGCCTTACAGGAAGTTATGCTACCTTTGAATCAAGAAGGCCCAGAAACCCCTCATAGTTCTCTTGCTCACACTCCACTTGGTTCACCTCCTCACTCTCCACCCAGACTCATGGCTGGCGTAAACGCAAACCAACCACCTAACCCACCAAATCCGCCACCTGCATGAAAAGCCAGATCACCCTTAAACCTGACCCCTCCGTTACATGATTTTCCTCAATCCTTTGAAAAGTTGCTACCTAAATTCGACCCCAATGAGAAGATACTAGTAGATGATCATCTACAGATTTTTTACTTGGCAATAGAAGGATTGAGGGCTGGGGAGCATGAAGATGTAGTCTGCAGACTGTTCCCGCATACCCTTAAAGGAGCTGCAGCATCATGGTACTTTGGGTTTCCTGCTAACTCTAGCCCTGATTGGGATACCTTCAAAAGAATTTTCAGAAGTAAGTATGCAACTCAAAAAACTCATGCGGCTCTCATGAAAGGGCTGTGCGCATTGAAGAAAGAAAGAAAAGAAAAGGTGCACAGTTTCACACAAAGGTTTGCAGCCTATCTCAATAATTTCTCTGAAATGGATAGACCTTCAGACAAAGTTCTGATTGAATATTATACTTCATCTTTAGTCCCTGATCTGGCCATGTTTGCCAAAGGCAGGGCCAAACCTACGTTGACGGAAACCTATGAAGAGGCTGAAGTAGTGGAAGCTAAAAGAGAGAGTATTGAAGAATATCCATAGCAGTCAGGAGAGAAGGGTGTGGGAAGAAAAGCCTTATTGTTTACTAAGCCTAAGGAAAAAAAGTCACCAGATTTGGAGAATATGGCCAAAATGATGCAGAAACTTTCCAACAAAATCATAGATATGGAGAAAGAAAAGGAAGCACAAAAATTTTATAAGCCATATTATAAGAAAAGAGAGGATAACCATCAGTCTCAACCTCCTCCTCACAATGATGCATCTATGAATTTAAAAAAGGTAGGCTTGGACAATTTCTGCACTTTCCACCAACAACCACACTCTGAAAAGAATTGTCCTCAATGGATTAATTTGATGACGTTGGTCATGAATCAACTGTTAGATTCTAGATTAATAGAAGAGTGAGAAGAAGAAAGAAAGGAGAATTCTACTTCTACTTCCACTAAAGAACAGGAAGAAGAAACCATGGCTTTATGGAATTCTGTCTCGTTATTTGATGCTGAGGAAGAAAAGACTCAGGGGTACAAGGACGTTGTGGAAACCAACGTAGCCACAAGGAGCCAAGGGACGGTTAAAGAAGACAGTCTTATACTCCCAAAGATTAAGAGGCTACAGAGAAATGTTAAGAAGAAATTTCAAAATAAATCCTTGGATGATAAAATTCCAGAATTCACTATTACCAGCCAAAATCCTAGACAGAATGATACAACGGCCAAGCCAAATGAAGATAAGGAGAATGCTGATAGGCCTCATCCCACGGAACAACAGATGGATTATGACATTGTGGAGGATTTAAAAAAGATAAAGGTGAATGTTCCACTATTCGAGATGTACAAATTGCCGCAACAAAAAGAAAGGCTGTTGAGAGCCCTTGAAGCATCAGATGAGAAGACGCCCACTAACAATCAACCAGAAGAAGAAGAAGAGATTGGAGAGACCAGCGGTGGAGGTAAGTCCAAGCAAAAGCATCCACCTTTCCTCCTTACTTTTGAAATATTTAACTACAATGTACATAATTGCTTGGTAGATTTAGGGGCAACTGTTAATGTCATGTCGATATCTGTCTGTAAAATAATCAATGGGTAGCCTAAGCCATCCCCATTGAGAGTAGTTCAGTTGGACAAGACAAATGTGAAGGTAATTGGTGAGATGGAATATGTCCTAGTCCGTCTGGCTTCAAATGATAAAGTATGCCAGTTCATTAATATCGTGGTGGCTGATATACCAGATGCGTACAGCCTTATCCTGAGCAGAGATTGGTTGGCCAAACTTAATGGATATTTCACTTCTGATTGGTCACATCTATGGTTTCCATACAAAGGAAGTCTGAACCAGATTAAGGTTTTGAGGGATCCTCACATGAAGTACAACGTCACTCAGCTGGATGAGAAGAATGTACCAATGGATTCTGTCTTGGGAAACTATTTTATTGAGCTAGAACCTGGGAATTATCAAGCGGAAGAAGCCAGCAACACATCTGACACCCAACTTGATCTCCTTCGATTCTCACAGGCTGATCAGATTGACTGTAAAATAGTAGACTTAGCATTAGGAGTAGATTCATTTTCAGTAGTTAATGATTTTTGGACTTTATTTTTAGATGGCTCTAAGAAATTAGAAGGGTCAAGGGCTGGTTGTGTCCTGATTGACCCACAGAAGAATAAACATTTCCTTTCATGTAGATTAGAGTTTGAGTGTACTAATAATACAGCTGAGTACGAAGCACTGGTGCAGGGACTAAGGAAGGCAATTGAATTAAAGGTAAGTAATCTAAAAGTTTTTGGGGATTCTGAAATTATTGTGAAACAAATCCGGAATCAGATACATTGTATTTCTCCTCACTTAAAGTCTTACCAGAATGAGGTATGGGGTTTGCTGAAATATTTTAATGCACTTAACATTATTTCATTTCCAAGAATTAAAAACGAAGCTGCTGATCTGTTGGCCACATCAGCCGTTAGACTCGTACCCACTAATAATCGATGCTCTGTTGAACTGCTTTTCAGGCCCTCTGTACCTGATATGATCACGAACCTACGAGTGTTCGATGATGACCAACATATCATAGAATGTTTAACGAATGATGAAGTGTTTAAAGGAGTGATCATAGACGATGAAGAGCATCATGCTGAGATGAAATACAATCATTTCATTCCTAAAGGAGTCAGAACATTGGAAAAAATGTTTGATTTAAATGAAAAATTCAGAAGACCACCCAACGTGAAGACCCACAGCTCATCTCTGCAGTTTGAGTTGATTAATTTAGGGAATGAAACGAATCCTAAATTTGTGAATCTCGGAAAAGGCTGTTCTCCAACGGAAAGAGACAAGTTCGTCAGTTTGTTCAAACAATATAAAGATGTTTTCACGTGGACATACGAAGACTTGAAGACATACGATACTAGTATCATCAAGCATGTCATCTCCATTAGAGCAGGCATCAAGCCATATCAGCAGCCGTTGAGAAAAATGCATCCAAAGTTGGAACCGTTGATTCAGAGTGAAGTGAAGAAATTATTGGATGCTAGAATCATTTTTTAAAGTCAGACACTCTGGGTGGGTGTCAAATATGGTACCAGTTAGAAAAAAGTCAGGAGAAATCAGATTATGCATGGATTTCAGAAATCTAAACCGTGCTTTCGATAAACATAACTACCCTGTGCCACCCATGGAGCAACTACTACAGATGGTCTCTGGTTTTGAATTGTTTTCATTATTAGATGGTTTCTCTGGCTACAATCAAGTATTAGGGGCCGAGGAAGATAGATTGAAGACAACTTTCAGGACCAAATGGGGAACCTTTGCCTATAGGAGGATGCCCTTTGGACTGATAAATGTTGGAGCAACATTTCAGAGGGCTATGGACATAGCTTTCCATGGATTGATAGCCCAAAGTGCTATAGTGTACCTTGACGATATTATGATTTTCTTGAAGAAAAGAGAAGAGCACATGTTTCACTTAAGGCATATTTTTGAACGCTGTCGAAAATATGGCATCTCTCTCAACCCCAAGAAATGTGTGTTTGCTGTCATAGAGGGCAAGTTACTGGGTCACATAGTTTTAAAGAAAGGAATCTCCATAGATCCAGAAAGAATTAAGGCCATTGAACAAATTCCCTTGCCCCATAATAAAAAAGGGATGTAGTCTTTTATGGGAACTATAAACTTCATGCGAAGATTTGTCCCTGATTTTGCTCAGACTGTTAAACCGTTGGAGCAGATGGTGAAACAAAATGCACAGTTCAAGTGGACTAAGCTTGAGAAGGACGCTTTCAGCAAGATTAAAACTGTTGTTGCACATGCACCTTCCCTAAAAATCCCTGATTTCGATAAAGACTTTATTCTGTATACCTTTGCATCAGACGAGTCGCTAGCAGCTGTGCTTACACAAAAGGAAGATGGGGGGGATGAATTTCCAATATCCTTCATGAGCACCGGTCTACAAGGGGCTGAATTAAACTACCCAGCCATTGATAAGCAAGCTTACGCAGTGTTTAAGGCAGTGAAGCAATTTAGGCCTTATATACTAAAAAATCGAACCAAGGTAATAGTCCCCTACCCAACTGTAAGATCCCTTCTCATACAGAAAGAGTTAGGAGAAAGAAGGGGCAACTGGGTAACAGCTCTTCAAGAATACGACCTTGAATTCAAGCCAGCCTCTACCGTCAAAGGTCAAGGGTTGTGCAATTTAATGACTAAAAATGGGAATAATGAAGAACACGCCTGGGAGGATGAAGCCGACTTACAGTTAATGGATGTATGTCCTTTGTTTACAGCCCCCGAGTCTTGGTATAGAGACCTTGTGCATTACCTGTAGGCAGGGCTATTGCCAGAACATTGGAATTCCAAGCAAAGAAGAGAGTTGCATCTTAAATCAGCTTCCTATCAAATTGTTGAAGGTATATTATTCAGAAAAAATTATGACAGGGTACTCCTGAGATGCTTAGAAAAGGAAGATGCAAAGAAAGTCATGACAGATCTGCACGATGGGCCCACTGGGGGACATTATTCAGGAGATACCATAGCCCACAAAATCCTCAAGGTAGGTTACCATTGGCCTACACTCTTCAGAGATGCACATGCACATGTCAGGAAATGTGATATTTACCAGAGGTGTGGTGGGAGACAACCTAAAGTGGCAGCACCCCTAAAGCCTGTGATGATCACTGAGCCATTCGAGCAATGGGGGTTGGATATTATTGGAGAAATAAAACCAAATTCTTCTCTCCAACACAAATACATTCTGACTGCGACTAATTATTTCACTCGCTGGGTCAAAGTTGTCCCGCTGCGCAAGATTAATGAAGACGAGGTCATCAGCTTCCTGCAATACCACATCATGACCAGGTTTGGAGTTCCAGTTTCGTTAGTCTTTGATAATGCTAAGTACTTTTCATCTATTAAATTGACTGCTTTCACTCATGATAAAGGGATTAAATTGCATTATTCTGCTAATTACTATCCACAAGGAAATGGCCTGGCTGAGTCCTCTAACAAAAATTTGATTAGAATTTAAAGAAGACTGTGATAGAAAACCAGAGGAGTTGGCACTCAGCATTACCTAATGCCCTGTGGGCTGATAGAGTCACCCCCAAGTCTGCGATAGGAGTGTCTCCATATACCCTGGTCTATGGTAAAGAAGCTATTCTTCCTCCCAATATCATGCTACCATCTTCCATTCTAGCTCAAGAGTCTAGTGGGTCAGAGAATGAAGTTCTGCAGAAGAGGATATGCAATCTTCTAAAAGCAGAAGAGGCTAGATCTAAGGCCAGATAACGCTTTAAGCAACAACAGGAGTTAATAAAGAGATGGTTCAACAAGCATAAAGCTGGAACAAAAGACTTTGAAGTGGGAGACTTAGTCCTCAAATGGGATCATGCCCATGATGAGAAAGGAAAGCATACCAAATTCCAGCAGTTGTGGGTAGGCCCTTTTCAGATTTCAGCAAAGCTTGGCCCTTCTACTTATAAATTGCAAGATCTACAGGGGTGGGAAGAGAATTTACCAGTGAATGGCTTGGTTCTCAAGCCTTATTTTTCCTGAGTTTCTTTAAGTTTTTCTGTCTTGTATATAAATAAGTTGTTTGGCTGTCTTTGAGTCATGTTTTTTTCAGTTTGTTTTAGTTTAAGTTTTATTGATTTTAATAAGGGAAGCAAATCTACGGTTGCATGGGGAACATTCGATTTTCCTGGGATTGATAAACGTTCTTGGTATCAGACTGTGTCTTGTTGTTTATCTAAAAAGAACTTCTTCCATTTTAGCAGTTTTCTCAAATAGCTCTATGTGCATTGAAGTCCTGCTTAACCCATGTGAAATAAGCCAAACTCAAAGAGTCCAGAATACTATGTTGAGGCACCATCCACTTCACACTTAAATTTTTCTAAGGGGCAGTAGCAGAGGACCCATGGAAAAGAGCAAGGTAAACATCATATTAATATAAATGATCCCATGCCAAGAAACGAATGCCAAAAGACAAATAAGAGTAAAAAACTCCTCTGAAAGCATCATACCTTAAAGTAAATGTTGAATCATAAGTACTAAATTGCTGAAAGATCCTCTCCATCCATGAGCTGAAACCTGAAGTAAACCACTCACACAAAAAGACACTATGGGATAGAGGATCCTGAATTAAAATTCAGTAAGAAAGGCATGCAGGAGGACTCATTTAAAAGGAACAAAAGTCCAAAAGCACAAAAGTGCTAGAATGGCATGGGAATGAGGAACAAACGAATATTTCTGTTTACCATATGCTACAATCCTGTGGGGTCCAAAGCTATCAGCCACATGAAGACAAAGGTAATAATGAAACTCATCTTCTGGCCTCGACAGAGTTATCTGGACTTGAAAATCTTGGTTTCCACTTTCCCAAATTGGACTATTATCA
>LPNX010080624.1:537937-575314 GCA_001517045.1 Pseudotsuga menziesii
ATTGTTCATGTGTCTTGAAAGAAGTGTCAGCTAACTGTAACTCTTCATAATGCATGTACACAATGTATTACTCACTTACAAATGACAATCCTGCTCCCTAGGGATAGTTTAGGTAGTTAGTTTATTTTCTTGTTGTATGTGATTTAGATGCTAGTGAGTCTAAGACGAGAGGTAAGAACCTGTGCATCACATTATGACTGCTCCTTGCATCTTATCATCCTGCATGGTTAATTAGGAACTTTCATATCATACATTAAGTCAAAAATACCAAAAAATACACGGTGGACCGGGCCGCAACCGGTAAAGCCTCTGTTTTTTGTTACTTTGACCTATGGTAGCCAGACCGCAAACCGGATGGATTCCCTATACCAAATAGTCAATGGGCTAGTTGGGAACGTTGATTGGGGATAATCCCTTATTGTTGTTGCCTGTGAATTTTGGGGGCTCAACAGATCCCTAGGAATATAAATGATATTAAAAGCCACAAAATAATTGTCTATCATATCCCATACTTCATTATGGTACACTTTCAGCAAATCTTGTTTTACTTGATAGTTGTTCCTCACCTACTGAACAACCAACTCGGAGTTGCCATATACAGAAATATGCTAAATTCCTAAATCTTTTGCAGCTTTCAAACCTAACAACAAAGCTTCATATTCTGTAGTATTATTAGTGGTGATAAATTCCAATTTATACATTAATTTTACTGTTTCACCACCAGGAGATATTAGAAGAACCCCTGCTCCAGCACCCTCCTTACATGATGATCCATCAAAGTATAATTACCAAAGTTCATCTTGTTCCCTAGTGCATTTAACTAGCTTTTCTTTTTCAACCTGTAATAAACCAGTAGTATTATCATCATCACTAAAATGCAACATACAAGTACCCAAATCCTTGTCAATAGCATACAAGGGATGATTTGTAGGGTTCTTATCATCTGTCACAATATAGGCAAATTGTAACTCTCTATATAACCTTCTGTTTTCTCCTCCAAATATAGGAAAGGTGGCATATGTTAAATCCATATGTACAGTCCCACCAACCTTCTTGGCCCATGATCTAGAGAGAAGTCCAAACTTAGGTGTAATGTTTGCTACTACCACATCCATAATCACACTCTTCATTGGTAGCTGAGCTAAACTGAAAACCATATCTTTAATCACTCCTAAACATTTTGCAACTCGTGAATAAAAAACATACAAATCATGATAAGGTTTTGTTATACTCAAACCTAAAGCCTCCATAACAGCTTTTGGCATTAGGTTATGCAATGCTCCTGAATCCAAAATACAATTATGTATCATCTGTTCATGAATAGTTAGTGTGATGTAAAAAGGAGGTGATGCACCTGCCTCATTTTTAGTTTTTTTGTGCCAAGGCTGACCCAATAAAGATTTCAGGATTTTCCTCTTGTAAATTCACTATATTAGAAAGAAGTTGACTTTTTGCTGAACCAATCATTTTCAGAACTAAATTTTTATAAGAAGGATTCTTCATCAACTCGATGAAAGGCATAGGGATCTTGATTTTTCCTAATTCATTTTCCAGGTTAAAATTCTGCATACTTTTATTTACCTCTTCAAATTCCACATTCTTTGTTTGTTTATCCTAATTTTGTTTTTTCTCTAACATAGGATCAGACTGTCGTTTAGGAGGCAGAACTACCTTTTTCTTTGGATTTTGAACTACTTGCTTTGGACCTGACCTCAATTTTAAAGTCTTCTTTGGCTCAGTCTGGTATGTATTAGCAGTTATAGCAGTCACTTCAAGATTCAAATCATTTTCTGTTTCAAACATATGAGCATCATAATATTCTGAGTTTAAAAACTTTTCTTCAGTCACAAAACCTTTAGTTAACTTCTCTCCAAAATAATTCATATCCTGGTCTGTATCCTCAAAGAACACTTCCTCTTCAATTTCTTCTTCATCAACTACATTATTCTGAAGTGGTGGTGGCACTTTTTGATCCTTAGTTTCTCTCCTATCTCACTGAATATCATTATTTCTTCTCTCTCTTGGAATGAAGCGAGGCACAAATTGTCTTTTGAATTGGTTTGGATTATTAGGGTTTCTATCACCCTCTTGAACATTTTTGTTTAAATTCTTCTCTAATTCCAACTTGTTTAATTTTGCTGTCAATATATTAACTAGCTTGGCCATCTCATCAATTTTACCTTTTGCAGAGTGGGATGTTGAAACCCCTAGAGATTCCTCTTTCTTACCCTTCTTGTCATATATCTGCTGAGCAGAATTTCCCTTCAATCTATTAGAAGCTAATATATTGGAATCCACTTCTAATGCTACATCCTGCATGTTCAGTAAAGTAACAGGTCTTCTTTCTCTTAAAAGTAGGGAAAATTCATGATCAAAAGCATTGGCATATGTGAGTTTTGCAGATGTTTCTGAAGGTTTTATCTCTGTAGGAATTCTTCCATACATTTTATTGAATCTATTCAAAAAATCAGCTATGGTTTCATCCTTCTTTATCCTAAGGGATCCAAACTCAGTGATGTAATATGTGTGATCATTGGTATCACCCCATTGTCTCATGAAAAGGTCTTGAAGTTCTTTTATGATAGTGATAGAATTTGCAGGAAACTCCCTGAACCATTTTCTGACCTCTCCATCAAGACTCTATACAAACATCCTGATCCATACATCCTTGGCCTCAATATTTTGATTATCAGCATAGCTGAGAAAGGCATCCCAATGCTCCTCAGTTGTGGTCTCACCTTGTCCATTAAACCTAGGTAGGTATTTTTGGTAATCACCCCTAGGAATTGCATTCAAAGGCTGAGGAAAAACTAAAGGTGCATACCTAGCTTCCACCATTCGGTCCATCATCTCTAATGGTTGATTTTGGGCTGCCATTTTTAAGTTAAGTGATTTAGATGATGGAAAGACTTGACTAAAACTTGGATGAAAAGGATTTTTACCAAATTTGAGCTGAAATAAAGGGAATTTACCAAAAGATATAGTCTTGTCTTTCTTAAAATATTGAGTATCAGTGAAAACTTGAAAATTACTAACAGGGATTGTAGGCTTCAACCAAGATGACTCTTGTTCTTCTCCCTTCACAACAGAAAATGGTGATGAAATATCTAATTGATCAGGGTTACATAGGGCTAGTGATGAGTGAGACCTTCTGATATTTGTTGTTGTTTTCAATAGTTGTTCTAGGTCCGAGACACCCAGTTGTAAAGGAGAACTAGGTCTATTTCTTATTCCAACTCCTTTAGTAGCCACTGTGAAATACTAGTGAAAAGTAGTCTTTTAAAATTCCTGGTTTAATTTCACCTCTCAAAACCAGTGAAATGATAAGTATCCCAGGAAAAATAGGTTTTCAACTTCATCCCCAGCAACAGTGCCAAATATGTTAGTGCCAGAAATTGTTCCCATACTGTGAGAGAACAAGCCAACACAATCTTAATAAACACAATAAAGTAAAATAGGGTTTTCTAGGGTTTTGGTTGAACAGTTTGTAGACAAGATAGAAGAAACTTCATGAAACCAAAGAAAACACTAAATCATGAGCATTTGAAAGACTGAGATGCATAACATATAAACCATAATCCAAACATAAAAATCATAGTATTGAGTTTCACCCATAGCTAGCAAGCATTTCAAGTGTAAAAACCTTAAACAGGAAATGAGTATACCATTTGAGTAATTAACACAAATTAGAAATGAAACCAATCAAAAGTCTAAAGGGCATATAGTTGCATATATTTCATAATTCAGTCATCAAAAACACATAAGAGTCTTTACACTTAGCTCATAAACTAGCCTGATAGCCTCCTTTTGCAACAAAAATCGAACCCTTGGTCCTTTTTCCAACTTACATCTATCCTGTTCTTTCAAAAACAATTGCATAACTAAATCCTAACTAATTTTTAAGTTATCTATCGAACTTTTCAATATAAACTTTATCATTATACAAAAATGAAATTACTTTTCAAACTAACTAATAACTGTTCTTGTCAAAGTACTTTTACAAATCTTTTGCTGCCTCAGCTAGAAGAGAAATTCCCTCTAATGCTTGATCTTTTCTTCTAGCTTTCACGTGGTCTGCTTCCAAGTCTGCAAATTTCTTTGTTAACTCCTCATTCAGCTGAGTCAGCTCCTGGATAGTCTGACTTAGTTCTGTAAACTGAGTCTTTGTTCGTCTTTTTCTTTTAAGAGCCTCTTTAGAAACTGCAATCAATTCTTGATAATGATTGTTCACTTCTTCCAAGTCTTCTCTAATTCTCCTATTTGCAGTAAATAATCCATCATTCGTTTCATGCATATATTCAATTTGATGCTTGTATTGTGTAATTCTCCTTTGTAGATTTTCCTCTTCAGAATCAATACATTTACTTTCTGATATTGATTGCATCCCTTCTAGGGCCCATGGGATTTTCAAATTCTTGTATATTTCTTCATCCTCCTTCATAAGCTCTGTGAAGGTCATAGGAATCTCTGGATGTTCTTCAGCTTCAACATTGCACTGAACTTCTTCAATTACCTCTTTTTTATCCATACAAGAATTCTTTATTTCATTTTACTGCTGTTCTTGAATCATCTTATTTTGAACCTCCATGAAAATGTATGAGATCTTAGCATCAGTGAAAACTAGATTTTCTTTTGAAACTATTGATTTTTTACCCTTTATAACTTATTTGTTGTCATCTTCACTATCTCCCAATTTCTCTCGAGATGATGAATCTTCTATTACTGTAACATTTTTATCAGCCAATTTGGGATTTAATAACTTCTTCATGTTTAACCTAATCTTGTTCTTCATCCTTGTCTTGGGTCTCTAAACTGCTCCAACTTCTCCTGACACTTTCAGAACCTTTCCTTGATGAGTTATTGAAGCAAATTCAAAAACCTTCACTCTTTTCTTTCATGACACTATCTCCTCTTCAAAATGGGTGTGTATTTCTTGTTTAGAACAAACCCTAGCTTCAGTAGTAATAGGAGTCCTAGCCTCGTCAGATAAGTATTTTTTATCCTCTTCAAAAAGCACTGTAATAGGGCTCTACTTCTGATCCTTAACATCTTCCTTTACACCTTGATTTGATTCTACATGTAAAACATCTTTCACTGGCTCAACTTCTTTCATCTTTGACTTTGGATCTCTACTTTCCTCAACATTAATTCGCTGTCCAAGTTCAATGTTCTCATTTTCCTGATTCGAAGCTTTTCCTGGTTCATCAGCTTCTTCATATTTGACTATGTCCTTCTTTTTAAGCTTCTTGATTAAAATCTAACCCCTATCTAACTTTTTCTTTTGAGACTGATCCTCCTTCTCAGTTTTGAAACCTGACCAAAATAAGAAGTGTTCCCATGTCTTCTCTCTTTTCTGCAATATAGTACTTATGATCAGTTTTATGAGCTGATGGTGAAAAACTGATTTTTTTGTATGATCCTGATGTTCTTTCACCCTACTTGAAATCTTCTGTAAAATTTTCAAAAATAAGAAAGGAAGATTCATTTTGGATTCATGACTGAGATGTTGAAGGAATCTAAAATGATATTTAAACATAAAGGAAAATCTCCCCTCATAGGTGACATAGCTTTGTAATATTTTGATAGGCTCAATCCACTCAAGTTTAAACTTTTGAATAGGAACACCCTTTCCCCAGTCTTCTACTACACCTAGAAGTAGATATCTCTGAGCATAAAAAGTGAAGGGCACCTTTTTGAACTAGAATTCTCCCTCATCCAGACTTCCTGTTGCTTCTGCTAATAACTCCCTAGGTAATTTGAACTTCGAAGTGTCAAAAGACACTACATCATCATCTAAACATTGAGCAAATTTGTAAGAAACCTCTGAGTGATAACCTTCAATATTTTCAAAGAACACTAACCACCCTGCTTCTGTAAACAATTGTGCATAATATGGAAAGTTTTTAACCCAACTTAAGTCTAAGGGTTCTGCCCTATTAGTCTTACCACTCTTTTTCATTTTGAACTATTGTCAAATAGCTTCTTTCAATAAAAGACACTTTGACTATCTTCAAATATTGATAAACTGACAGACAATACTATATAGGGGAACCCTAAAAACCCTAAATTGAAGTCTTCTTGTTTAAGCTGGTAAATACTTTAATTCCATGACTGAGAATCCATCATTTATTATCAATTAGGCTTAAAAACTAATAATCTGCCATCAATTTGGTCATTAATCCTTCGTTTAGAAAAAACCCCAAATTATAAACCTTAGTAATCAGTTTGCAACCTACCTGTTAAAACGACTAATCCAGCTGCTAGAATCTCGTTCTCTTAACTGTCAAGTGTTGACTTGCATGTCCCAATATTCTCTAACCGCTTTGATAGCTCGAGACAACTTCTCCTAAAATCCCTAATTCTCGCCCTATTTCAAAATTTTGATTACCAAGTGCTGATTTTTTTCCACGACCTTCACCTGCTCTACGTGCACTTCAGGGAATAGGTGATTCAAAATTCCTTTGTTTCAATATGGTCTGTTATCATTATTGCATCATCTCTGCAAGAAACCGCCACGATTCGCCCTCATGATAATATTTACACCTATCACAGTGATTATTGTAAAGACACACGTATCAAATCCATCACTGAGTATGATTGACATTTTATGTGTGAGAATTCCAGAGAAAACTGAACCAGAAATGATAATTTTTTACTTGCATGACTTTCTTGTAGCGCATGTGTGTATTTGTTTTTTCCTAGTGCTACAATAAAGTTTCAGTTAATAATTTGCAAAAATTAAAGTCATGAAAAAGGCTTAAACTTGGTTTAGGAACCTTAATCAATCTTTTATGATATTCTTTAGACATTTTAATCCATATAAGCCTTCTATTAGCCCTCTGATTATGAAATCAAACTAAAATTTTCAAAAATAAAGCTAAGAAAAGAAATAACATGAAAGCTTAAAGGGAAAAAAATTCAAAATATCCTAAGCAACAAAATTTTCTAGGAGTAAAGAGTGAAACCAAACTTCAAAACATAAACAAAAGTATTAAAAGATGGAAAACAAAAACATGACCTAACAACCTGTAAGAAAAGTCGACCAAGAGATCGACAAGATGGCCCCGAATCAAACCAGAGCTGTAGCTGCAAAAACAAAAGAACTACAATTCGTTGAAACCCCACTTATGAAAAGATTAAGAAATATCAAAAATTCCAAGGTACAAGAAACCTCGTGGGAAAAAACCTGGGCAGAAATCAAAGAATGGGTTTATATGAACAAGAAAATAACACCAAAAGCAGAGAAGATAAGCCATAGCACCATCATGAGTTACATAAACACACCGTTCATGGAAAGCTTTAGAGGAACGAAATAAACTATGGTAAAATTTATCATTAGTAGGTATCACAATGGGAAATTTTACTTTGACCGACCGGTAGAAATTTCTGGTGAAGTTATATACAAACTTACTGGCCTCTCAAATCAGGGTGACCCTATCCCTATTGGTATAAAAGAATGGTTAGTAGAAGGAATGACTGGAACACCAATGAGGAAGAACTCGAAAGGGCTAATGATCAGTCAAATACAAGCCCAAACGCCGCAAATCATGGCTAAAATCATATCAACGGGACTCACTCCTATAGGTCGAGTGAGTGATCTGAAGCTAGACATGCTGGAAGTAGTCAACATAATAGCATGCATAGGAAAAACTTATCATTGGGCTCAGCATGTTTCCGACATGCTCAAGATTATATGTGAGAAATGCCAGGAGTCGGCGGATTATAAGGTTCCCATATTTGATACTCTGGAGAGCAATGTACCACTTATGCCTAGTTGGGGAAAAGTAGTTCCAAGAACCACATAAGTACCACAAGTGGAGGTTCAAGCCATTTTCACATAATGGAACACTGAAAGAATTGGCCAATGGTAAAGTAATGCGGGAAAACTGGTTCCAAAACCTGAAACTCCAGACAACTATATGGAGGGTTCCTCAGAACATCCAAAGAA
Source organism: Pseudotsuga menziesii (assembly GCA_001517045.1). Taxonomy (NCBI): domain Eukaryota; kingdom Viridiplantae; phylum Streptophyta; class Pinopsida; order Pinales; family Pinaceae; genus Pseudotsuga; species Pseudotsuga menziesii. Next base: position 545,886 of record LPNX010080624.1, read on the forward strand.
TTCTACCAAAAATAGCACATATTCAACTCGAGCTCGACCACACAGCAGTCTAGTACATGTAGGGAGCAAAGGCAACAGCAAAACCTCTCGAATATTACCCAACAATTGAAGAGATTTTTCGAGAACTAGCTCGACAGTATAATACAAATCTATCAATACCAGCAAAATCCAAAGAATAAAATCAACCAATCGAATAACCATTGACTGACCAAGAAAAAGAGGAGGACTACAAACTCTGATTACACATCAGTACCTTCATGTCGGGCGATATACTGGTAGAGGACACTAGCAGACTCCAACTGAAAATTGTCCCACAACCTATCCAAACAGGAAGCACACCGACTGAACATCAGGTAGCTAAACCGACAAGAAGAAGGAGAAGAACAGATAGAAGAAGACATCCACTTAGATAATCTAGAATATTCTATGACAAAAGAAAAATTAAGGAAAATAGCAAAGGAAATAACAACCTCAAGAAAACAGAAGGAAATTCAGGAAAAAGGGAAGGGGAAGCATAGGCTTCTCCTATCTGAATCAAAAGATGAAGAAGAACTGTTGGCTACTATTTTTGAAATCATAGAATACACAACAGCAAACAAATTCTCGGTTGAAACACAATTCAAATGGTTTGTCAATGTAGGAGCAAAGCAAGGGAGACCGAAAAAGGTAAAAACTGCAACCACTTTAGTTGATGAGAACATTGTTGATTTAGCTTCTACACCTCCACCTCCATCTCCAACCCAGATCACACAAGAAGACACCCCAGAGATAACCACCATAAGCCTAGTTGACATTTGTAAGAATTCCATGCCAAAGACACTGAAAGAACGGTTTGACCAGGATGGTGATTTCTAGGCATACATTGAAAAATTACCTGAACTACTCACATTTGTTCAGAGAATTACCACCAAATTCCCACTAATTGATGTTGATGTAATTGTAATTTCAGAATGTATTCACTTTTATTTCTTATCTATTGTAACCCAATGTTCATTCCAGAATGTATTGTAATGTATTTGAGTCAGTCATGTCATACCCTAATGTTTATTTCGGGAAGTTTCTATAATGAGAAATTCATGTCAAGTCATTGTGCGTAACCCTCCTATTGGTCAAGGGTTAAAGTCCCCACAGTTATGGGGCCCTTGGGTTATTAGACTATCCTAGTGAAGTTGACCCTAGGCGAGTCATTGTAAGTTGAGGGAATAGTCCCCACCATTGTGTTACCCTCCTGTTGGGAGGAGGAGGCAAAATCCACACAAGTTGTGGGGCACTAGGGTTATTAAACACTCCTAGAGATGTAGACTCTAGTAAGTAATTGTTAAGTGAGGCCGACATGATGGAGTGGGTTCCAAGTGAACGGAAGAATATAAATAGAGAGTGAGTCTCTCTATTTAGGACACACACACTCACTCATTGGGGCACATGAGTGAGAGAGGAGAAGCTCTCTCAGTGAGAGAGAGAGAGACAGAAGCTGTGGAGATCATCTTTATGTTTTTGGATTTTGCTACTGCCATTGGTGCTAATTCTATCTCTGAGGAAGTTATGGGGTTTTATCCTTTATGGTTTCCCCAAGGAAAATTCTTTGTGTCTCTTATCTCTTGTGTTGTGCTTGTGTTTTATTACTGTGCATGTTATTCTCTCAATTAAAGATCCTAAGATCATAATCCTAGCTTGACTGTTAAAAATATAACATGGTATCAAAGCTAACCTGAGAAGAATACATTGTACAGCTACAGAAGCTAGGGTTTCTTACTTTTTGGGACTCTCTCCACAATCCATCAGTAAAAATATGCTAGGCTGACTCTCCATTGAAGGGCACATCTTTCTGTCAAAGCGGAATTCAATTCTAAGCATTTTTAGTTTTCGATGCGGAAATTAGGGCTTTCACAGAAGAATAAATTTTGAGTGATCCCATCATAGGATTTTTAACCTCATCAAAATTAGAATTTTAGAGACCTGGATCAAGATTTTTGGTTGGGTGAAACTTCGGGAAACTCAAACCCTAGTTTGACCCCAAGCTAGAAAAACCCTAAATACTAAAACGTCTAAGTTTTGATACATTCGCTATATCCCAACATTTGTGAAGGATAAGGAGCTGAAAATTGTATATGTCGAAGATAAAATATTTATTTACACTGTTTCAAATATTCAGCCTCAGATTCGCTATATTCTGGGAGATATGATCCCTCCACGTTAGGGTTCCAACCTCTTCTAGAATTCATCCATAAACAAGAGACCTGGGGAGAATTGCTATGTCTTGGTGTAAAGTGGTCCAAATGGAATTCCTGAAGATTTTCCAAAAATGGAATGGATTTTAATTTCTCTGGTCCTAGTTTCAGACTCAAAAGATGAACCAGTGAGATGTGTCACTCCGTACAACTTCACTATTCTGAACAGTCCTGTAACATGTCACCTTGGTAAAAGGATCATAAATCCCAGTTGGTGAAACCAATTCTGATGAAACCTATGGTGTTGGATCCAAGACATGCGAGGTTACCTTCATGAGAAATTACAGACATAGAGGAGCAGTAATTGCAGAGATATCATAGAAATAGTGACAGGAATTTATGTAGAAGAAATTGGAAAACTAGGGCTTCCTATTCCGGGAGCTTCCCTCCACTGTTTTTAGAAAAGGAGTACATTGGACAGCTCCATTTGAAGATATCTATTTTTCTATCCAATCATATCTAAAATATTCCAAGTTTTGAAAATTAGGGTTTCTCTGATAAACCCTAGATCATCCAGCTCCGGAATAAGGACGAACACCTCAAATCGGTAAGATCTAATCTTGTGTTATTTCCATTTGAGGTTCTCATTTCAAAGTGATCTATCACATCAGCTTGATGATAAGCTTGGTGAAGTTGACAAATTCCAAGCATGAAAGTATATGATCTCTCTAAAGAAAATGAATTGGACACCTACATGAGTAGAAAGGTTCCAGTTCCAGAGGGAGATGAGGCTGGAAGCCTTACAGAAGAAGAACTTGGTCAAGTCCAAGAAGATCAATGTTGATTCAATCACGGATCAGCTTGTACCACAAGTGTCTTCCCTAAAGACATCGAAGAGGTTTGATTCCTTGAAAAAGCTATTTGAAGGGAAGAACATACATTAGAAGATGACCTTAAGAAACCAGTTGAAGAATGTGAAGATCCAGAATGCAGAGACCATGCAGTCATAAGGGTCTCTCAAATCAAAGAACAACTTGAAGCGGTAAAAGAAGAAGTGAAGAATGCAAAAGTGGTGATGGCCACCTTGAATGGCCTCCCAGGATCATGGGATTCATTCATTAGAGGAATGTGTGCCAAAAGGAAGTGATTACTTTAAGTGAACTATGGAAAGAAGAGGAAGCTCGACTCATAAGAAGAGAAGAGAAGATGGTAGCAATTGAAGATCAAGCTCTCACCATGCAAAGAAGATCCCTCAAGTGATGAGGAATATGAAGAACTCAACTCCTGAAGAACCTCTTATCCACCTTAGCATTTGGATAAGAAATGATGCTATCATGAATAAATAAGATGATGAAGCTGAAGGCTCAAGAAGGACTCTACTTACGAAACAAATAAAGATAAGTATTCAATTGTCATTTCATGATATTGTTTTGTTATGCATTTGTTTATATTCAGTTGATGTATTATGCATGATAGGATGTTTGGATTAATGACAATATACTACTAATATGCATGTGATGGGTAAGTATCTCATGGTGATATAAAAATCTCCATTGCTGCTTATCTAGAATGAAAACTCTTTGCTGACATATTGGATTAGTGCACAATCTCAATGTTGTCCTGGTAGAGATGGAAGGCATCTAGAAAGTTTCTGTGAGATATGGATGAATGTTTTATTGGCTAAAGTAGTTGAATGATCATATATTTATGCATAAGAACTTTCCAGTATGAATATTCCTTATGAAATGTTTCTAACCATACAAATGCATTTGACTTGTAAGAAAGATCACATACATAATTTCCTACAAGCAAAGAAGAATGAGACTTGTTCCGAAGAACAAGTAACGACAGTTCAAGATGAAAAAAATAATATGATGAATGCAGCGACATCATTGATGCAGAACCTTCCAAAAAGAAAGGGAAGACCAGTTTAAGAAGAATGATGTCAAGGATGAAGTATTGATACATCAAGGGAAGTTTGTAGTTCCATCATGCAGTAGATGGAAACATCGTGGGATACAAGGCAAGATTCAAAGAGACATTTGCAGCCAGTGGGAGTTGAGACACATGACAGGAAGAATCATGTGTGCAAATGAAAGAAGACCTTGTACGAGCTTAGAAGACACCCATGGGATAACACATACATGATGAGCTTGATGAAGATCTGAACCTATGCTACAAGGTTTATATAGGATGACAAGCTCATAGATGGGTGTGGGAAGAAATTTTGAAAAAGTTCAAGGTAGAGGATATTGGTATCCAATGATCCTACATGGATACTACTCATCACTCCAGTACAGAATGTTTCAATGCATATAGTATAGAATATAGAGGGAGTATGATGCTGCGATTCAGAGAGAGTGACTGCAAAAGATACTAAGGTTCGACATGGTACAACAGGATGGATAGATTACTGATGACTCTAGGCTTTACTGAGAGTAAAGAAGATTCCAACCCTTGCTTCAAGGTTGAATGCGGAAGACTAGTGATGCTCCTGTTATGTGTCGATGCACTACTTTCTAGGTATGGAGCTATGGCAGAGTACAGATGGAATCTTCCTTGGACAAGCTCTTGAATGATGCTTCATCAGAGTTGGTTGATGCTACGATGTATCATCAGATGATTGGGTCCTTGATGTACCTGATGAACACGAGACCATATATTTTCTTTGTTGTGAACACCTTGAGCTAGTTCCTGACAGATGCGAGACATGTTCACTTGATTACTGTAAAGCATGTTCTGAGGTACCTGAAGGGTACAGTTGATTATGGGCTCAAGTACGATGTGAATCATAAGATTAACATGGAAGTTTATGTTGATTCATATTGGGCAGGAAGTGCTATCGATAGGAAGAGCACCTCAAGGTGTTGTTTCAGTATGGAATCAGGTGTGATCTCTTGGTTTAGGAGGAAGCAATCCTGTGTGGCACTGAGTACAGCTGAAATAGAGTATGTCGCAACTTGTTCAGCTAGTTGTGAGCCAGTATGGCTATGGAAGCTACTGTATAATTTATTTGATCTCCAGTTGGATGCTAATTGTATAAATTGTGACAACCAGAGTTGCGTAAAGTTGTCAGAGAATCGAGTGTTCCATGACAAGTCGAAGCATATCGAGATCAAGTACCACTATATCAAGGATATGGTGCAGAGGGGAGCAGTGAAACTCCAGTATGTTGTGACAGAGGAACAGATAGCTGATTTCTTGACAAATCTATTGGCTAGGGTGAAGTTTGAGTACTTCAGGGAGAAACTTGGTGTTCTCTAGATCGAGATTTCCTCCAAGGGAAAGTGATGAGTCCCATAGCCTTTCTGTCATGGTGAGAGGATTAGTTCCTTCCATGGTCAGATATAAGGGCTAAGCCATTCCGTCATGGTGAGAGTATTGCTTCCTTCCATGCCAGATATGAGTTCTGGCCATTCTGTCAAGTAGGATAGATGTAAGGGCAATTGCTATTCTTTGAAGGGAGCTACCTGGTGAGGTACCAGGAAAACTCAGTCTAGGAATGAGAAGCCATTATAATGTGATAGAGGGATGTGTTCCCACTTGATCAGATGTAAGGGATAAAACATTCTATCATGGCTAAAGGATTAAGTTCCTTCCATGTCAGATGTGAGTGTTGGCCATTCTAACGAGCAGGTCGGATGTAAGGGAAACTACCATTCTCTAGGAGAATGGAGGCACCTAGTCAGTTACCAGGTAGCTCAGTCGAGGAGAACCGGGGTCCATTATGATATGACTATAGGATTGGTTCCTACAAGATCAGATGTGACTAGAGATCCCTTCCATCATTGTGAGCAAGATGTGTTCCCACTTGGATGGATGCAAGTACAGAGCCCTTCCATCATTATGAGCAGGATGTGTTCCCTCCTGGATGGATGTAATTGCAGAGCCTTTTCATCATTGTGAGTAGGATGTGTTCTCGCCTGGATGAATGTAAGTGCAGAAATATTTCATCATTGTGAGTAGGATGTGTTCCAGCCTAGATGAGAGTCTTTCATCATTATGAGTAGGATGTGCTTCCGGCCTGGGTGGAAGAACAAAGTTATTCCATCATTGTGAGCAGGATGTGGTTCTGACCTGGATGAAAGTGAGGAAATATTCCATCATTGTGAGTAGGATGTGTTCCAGCCTAGATGGAAGTGAAGAACTCTTCCATCATTGTGAGCATGATGTGTTCCAACCTAGATGGATGTGAGTACTGTGCCTTTCTGACGAGTAGGTCAGATGTAAGTGCTAAACCTTTTCACAGATGATAGTAGTTGTGTCCTATCATGCTGGTGAATGTGAGTGCTAGGCCTTTTTTATGTGATTATAGGATTGGTTCCTATATGATCAGATGTGAGTGTTGGGTGTGCCTTTCTGATGAGTAGGTCAGATGTAAGTGCTGGACGGGCCATTCTAACGAGTAGGTAAAATATAAGCGCTGAAGAAGACCTACATGGAGGCTAGGCCTACAACCAGCATGAAAGAGGGATGGCTCTGTAGAACTTCTTGTGATGAGAAGAATCATGAGATAGCACCCGTGATGATCTAGATCCAGTGATGATGATCCAGATCCAGTGATGATCCAAATCCAGTGATGATGATCTAACAGTGATGATCTAGATCCAGTGATGATCCAGATCCAGTGATGATGTCTAGTGATGATCCAGATCCAGTGATGATCAATATCCAATGAAGATGATCTAGATCGAGTGATGATCCAGATCCAGTGATAGTGATCCAGATCCAGTGATGATCCAGATCCAGTGATGATGATCCAGATCAAGTGATGATCTAGATCCAGTGATGATCATCCAGATCCAATGATGATTCAGATCAAGATGAAGATGACTTCAAGATGTCTAACACCTGACAATGACCTAGATGATACAGAGAAGAAGACTTGTGCTGATAAATTGTGTCAAGAGAATACCTTCCTAGTTAAGAGGGAGTTTTGATGTAATTGTAACTTCAGAATGTATTCACTTGTATTTCTTATCTATTGTAACCCGATGTTCATTTTTGGATGTATTGTAATGTATTTGAGTCATGTCATACCCCGATGTTTATTCAGGGAAGTTTCTATAATGCGAAAGTCATGTCAAGTCATTGTGGGTAACGCTCCTATTGGCCAAGGGTTAAAGTCCCCACAGTTATGGGGCCCTTGGGTTATTAGACTATCCTAGTGAATTTGACCCCAGGTGAGTCATTTTAAGTTGGGAAAATAGCCCCCACCATTGTGTTACCCTCCTGTTGGGTGGAGGAGGCAAAGTCCCCACAAGTTGTCGGGAACTAGGGTTATTAAACACTCCTAGAGATGTTGGCTCTAGTAAGTAATTGTTAAGTGAGGCCGACATGATGGAGTGGGTTCGAAGTGAATGGAATAATATAAATAGAGAGTGAGTCTCTGTATTTAGGACACACACACTCACTCATTAGGGTGCATGAGTGAGAGAGGAGAAGCTCTCTCAGTGAGAGAGAGAGAGACAGAAAAACCGAGAAGATATCAACCAAGTGATTGACAACCTATTCTCTAATGACCTAGAAGATACACCACCAGAAGTCGAAGACCCAACATCATCTAAAAAATATCCCTACTACACTAATTACACCAGACCATTCACCATCCCCATATCCACCACCACTTCCCAATCCATAACCTTTACCAAACCCTGGACCACCTATTTCAAATCCCCCAGATACACATCAAGATACAGGTTCCACCCAAGAAATTCAACCAAAAATTCCATCGATCACTGAAGATCAACAGCTGGAAAATCAACCACAAGGGAATCTACCACTTGCAGATGCATAGGCACAACAGTAGATGGAACAACATAAACACAAAAGGAAAAGAGACAAAAAGAAGAAAGAACACCACAAAGTATTAAGGCCGACAATGATCCACATCAACCAACTTAGATTAACCATTGTAGTTGACACAACAAAACTCAGAGATGTAGAATTGGGTCAACTCCTAGAAACTCTCGCTACAGAAGTAGCAATAAGAAACCAGAATAAATGAGAGTAGATCGATAACACCAAGAAAGAGGAAATAGAGTTCCTAACAAAATGCAGGAATTTGATACAAACAATAATACCAGGACCTCTAGAGGCTGACACCAACAAGCCACTTGAAAAGGCATACCAACTATTAGAAAGCATGGTGTCGACTCTACGATCACATGCACAAAACACAAAGGAAGATCAAATAGAGGAAACATCTAAACTACTCAGCAACCAATATACAACATTTTCAGAAGCTCACAACTACAGGACCACTTTGAAGAATCTATCATCACAAATGAAGTACTCCATTATTAGCCTACCTATTATGGAAAAGTATTTCAGCAGACCCGTAAGACTCGTGAGCAGATTCAAGTATTAGAAAAGAGATGAGGAATGGAAGAAACAATGAGGAATAAAATACAAGAGAATATTATATTGGAAACATCCAAACTACAAAAATTAGAGAGACAAGCACACTGGTGGGTACAGCAAGCACTACCAAGCCTCAACAAACTAGATACAATTTTCTCACAGATGAAAATACTACTAGATGCAGTTGAAGAAAAATATCAATTCATGGGACCAGACATGTAAAGAATTGCATACCTCTCCATCCAAGAAAATATGTCAACTCTGTCAAGAATCACAACATTGACTATCAACATCCAGAAAGTATTATAAAGCTATATAGAATTGCAACACCAACTGGCCGTTACAGCAGAAGCAATTGTGGAAATATACGTGCAGAAATGACCAACCATCCGACTACACAGCCCATGAAGACAAACAATACCAGAAACAACTACCTAATACAGCACACTATTGAATTACCTCCCCTATTTATTTGGGACAAAGAAAGATTTTGTTCCTGGGGAAGATGTTGGAGGAGCTAGTTGGTGAGCCGACTAGTCGAATAGCCGACTAATTAGAGAGTAGGTCGGCTACATAAGGTCATGTCAGTTAATCAAACCGATAGGTAGTTATATGTAACTGTTTGTAAATAATATATATTAGGATGTGGAGCCAGATGAGAACTTTGTTCATTTTTGTGTTTGTATGGACCCTCATGTTATAATATAATATGTTATTCCCTTATCTATGTTCTTGTCTCTTATGTCTATTATGTCTATATGATTCTATATGTATTATTGGTAACCCTCTATGATCTGTGAGATTACAACACCCACATCAATCCATTTTAGTTCATCATCACTAGAAGGATGATTGGGTGAAAGTATAATAAATGGATTGTGATTATCTATGGATTGTGATTGCAGGAGTTTGATCTCGAGTTTGTTTTGAAGAAATCAATAATATTTGTTGAGTTCATATTGGATTTTCCAAATTTGGATGAAGAGGAGGTTCAAGAATATTCTATTGTTGATGACCATATCTTTGGAAGGAGATATTATTGTTCATTTGCAAACATTGAAGGTTCCTACTCACCTCTCGTGAGATGAGCGACAATGATTACATCATGTAGCGAAGAACTACCTCATAGTGGATGATACTTTGTACCTTTCTGGGGTTGATTCCATTTTATGTCATTGTTTAACTCATGATGAGGCTAATGTCATGTGTAATTATTTCCATGGAGGGGTGTGTGGTGGTAATTTATATGGGCTTTCAACAGCCAAAAAAATCTTAAGAGTGGTCTATTTTTGGTCCTCCATATTTAAATATTGTGTTAATGTGGTCAAAAAGTGCCACCCTTTCCAGGTGTTTGCACGTAATATGCGCTCGCGTCCCACCCCTTTTCATCCTATTGTCAATGACAGTCCCTTCACCAAGTGGGAATTTTATTTTATGGATTGCAACCCAGCTTCAGCTGGGGGGAACCATCATATTATTATGGCTATTGATTACTTCAAGAAATGGGAAGAGAATATGCCCACAGTTAAATCCGACAGTGAAACAATCGTGCATTTCGTATTTAAGCAGATTATCACCTGGTTCGACATTTCGAGAGAGCTTGTCACTGACCATGGTAGGCACTTTTAGAAAAAAAATGAAGGAAGAGTTTTATTCAAAGTTAGGATATAAGTAAGAGCACTCCTCTTCTTATTACCCTCAAGAGAATGGGTAGGTTGAAGCAATGAACAAGTCACTTAAGTCCATTCTCCAATGAACCATCGCACAAAGAAAGAATAATTGGCATATCATGTTGTATCCTTCTTTGTGGGCCTAATATAGATCCATGGTCAAGACTACCACTAGTGTTTCTCTGTATCTGATTGTGCATGGGGTGGAGTCAGTATTACCAGTCGAATGTGAAATCCCTTCTTTGAAGGTATTTGTGGAGCTTTTACCAGAGAATTTTGCATTGGAAGAGATTTTGGTCCACTTGGAACAACTTGATGAGCAGCATTGAGATGCTTTAGTGGCTCTTGAGGTTAACAAGTGTCACGTTAAGGTCCACTACGATAAGTCTGTCCATCCTAGGAGGTTTAGTGAAGGTGACTTGGTCCTTTTGTGGGATCAAGATAAGGAACCCTTGGGGGCAGGAAAGTTCAATCCTATGTGGCATGGTCCTTACATGGTTAAGCATGTCTTAGAGAAAGGAGCCTATGAGTTGGTGGATTATGAAGGGATAGCTTTGGTGGAGCCTAGAAATGGGATATATCTTAAAAAATAATATGCATGATCTTCATCCAGGGATGAATTTTTATATATTATTGTACATTTTTGCATTGCATAGTTAGGTCTTCTTATGGTGATCGGGTTTGTTTAGTAGATTTCGTTTGTTATGGTAGATGTCGATGGAGTCTTCTGTTTACATAGGATTCACTGATGGTGCTAGCCTCCACACTCAAAACTTAGCTGTAGCTGCTTGGGTGATTTATTCTCCTATAAGTCAAGTGTTGTCTTTAGGAGGCATATGTTTACGACCTTCATCAAACAATTTTGTTGAATATAGTGCCATCATTGAGTTATTGTGTGATGCCATTTCACATGGTGTTCATTCTCTTGAGGTATGTCTTGATTCACAATTAGTGGTCTCACATCTTAATGGCTTGTATCGTATTAGGGATCCGAGATTATTACAAATATTCTTACGTGTTATATTGCTAGAACGATAATTTGAGAATATAACTTACATTCATGTTGCAAGAAATTTTAATCAAATTGTTGATTCATATGCTAGCTATGTACTAGATTGGAATTTGTATCATAGGAGATAAAAGCATTTACAAACACATTTTACACATGTAAATAGAATAATAATCGATCATCATAAATATTTTTCATTAAGTTCAAAAAGGTCACATCATAATACATACGTGTCATATACAAAATTGGGGCTTCCGAGCCACCAAAATATACTACACAGTCATACAAAAAATATACACCCAGGTCTCTAAGCTTGAGGTGGAGGAGAGTGTTAATCATGGTAGCACACCACGACTTTAGCTAGCCGGCGAAACAATCAAACCCATGCCTGTGGTACTCCAACCACTTGGCATTGCATGGACTTAGGAAAGTCCTTGACCTGTGCCATGGGAACTCTCTATGTTAATCGAATGAAGCTCATGTGGATTCTCTAGAGCATCCGCTCTGCATCTGTACCCATGATCTCATCACCTCTTTCCCTCCATTGATGACGAGGAAATCCATATAGCTATTGTGACCCCACATCTGCATATACATGATAGAGTATCACTATGTGTCATCACACCAAAAACATGTCTTTTGATTTCATATATCAAAAAACACAAAAAAATAAATAATTCAAAAATTAAAATTGGGTTTGGAATTCATTACCTATGTCTCCATAAGATGCTCCTAGTGGTAGGGGCATGTCTGGGTCTCCGCAAAAGTTGATCCCGACATAGGGATAGTCCTCTATGGTGATGATCTGTCTCCTCTACCATGCAAAGAAATTTGCTAGGTACAGGTTAGCCACCCTTCCACCTCTCAGTCTATGCATGACATTGGCCCACCGTTGCTGAGCTGGATCCCAAACTCCATGTGGAGCAATGTCTACTCTAGCGCTTAGCCCTGGCACCCACTCAAAAAAGAATGTGCTCAGTATGCTTCCAAACCTGAAGTTTCACACCCTATGCATCTTACATTCACTAAACTATTGTTTCATGTTGCTCAACAATGTAGTACTCCAGTCATATATCGTAGGTTTCATACAGCTCACTGCATAGAACATTAGTGGCCTTGAAGCCTGGTGGAGTGATGCCAAACCTACGATCCTTCCTAATGATAATACCATGGATTTTATCCCCAGTTTCTAAACTATGTTTGTTGGATTTGACTCCCAAACTTCTTTGTATCGAGAAGGAAATACATAGCTATGTAGTCCTCTATAGTCAGCCCGCCTCCTTGTCCACCAGATCAGAGGTTCACACCCTCCCCTCATCGAGACAAACCTATGATAAATTATATGTCCTCAACCGCAATGCTAAGTGACATGCCATCTATATAAAAGGTCTCAGACTCTAGATCCTAGTAATATACCAGCAACTGGAGTAGTCTTGGCTTTTCCCTAAAGCTACCAAGGAACCAAAACTTGTATAGCCTGCATGCCCGTAATGTTTGTTGAGCCATGAGGTCATCCTGAATAGCTTCCTCAACATCACCATGTTCCCTCTCTCTCCATTATAACACCATCCTGCACATAAATTACAAAATTTGATCAATATTTCCCCATTAAAACCATATTCGTGGCCCTATACACGACTGTCTGCAAAACAACTGCATATGTACATGGATTTCATGGCATTTTCCGCATATAGTCAACCCTATATGTGGAAAAATACCTGATATCCATGTGGGCCAAAAATCCCAAGTTGGGATGGCCTTAAAAACTAAATTGACCGTAAAAATTAAGGGGAGGGGCAAGGGAATTTACCTGGATCAAACGCAGAGTGATTTCGTCGAACGATGCTCTCGGAATTCACTTATGAAGTTCTGGACTCAAATACACTATGGCGGGTAAAAATTTAAAATGGTATAAAGATTTTTTATTTTTCACTATTTTATAGAAAATTTTTGAAATTTTTACCCACTTCCTATAGTTTTTTACCGTTTCTAACCATTTTGGACCGTTTGAACCAAGTAGGAGCCCATTTTGAGTGTAGTTTGACTGTGTCTTTGATCCATTCATGCCTATTTCAGGTATTATGTCTAAACTGGCATATAGGTTAGGATTTCAGATCCGCTTGCATTTTGCATGGCCTTATGACCATTTCATTTTAACTCCTCATACTCATCTTGAACTTTATGCTGGCCATTTCCCTGGGACTCCCTTGTATATGTCAAGTTGTAATTGCATTATCATGAATTTTTCTTTCCTTATTGAGCCTTATGTCAGCTTCCTGACTTTGATTATCAGCCATATAGCCCAAGCTTGCCTCATGTCTATCCAAGCAGAGCCTTTTTACATATCTTTTGTAGCTTGATTTCCCATTTCTTTTACCAGGACGTGACCTTCCCCCGAGTGTCGTTATCCTACACATATTTCCTTGCATTGAGCATAGGTATGTTCCAGTTCTTGGAACTAGTTTGCTTGTCCCCTGACACTCATACCCTCCTAGATTTGTAACTATAAAGCACTTTTATTCTTTTTCAATCTTTTCAAAATATCTGGAAAGGTCCCAAAAAAATTTAAAAAACCAAAAAGTGGGACAGGAAAAAGATGTTATCTTTCGTAGCAGTTGAGTTGTGTCTCCTTCAAATAGAGCATTGTATATCACATCTGTTGGTTGGGTTATTAGTTTGAATTTAGTAGATATACTCGTTAATCTGAGTTTATCTCCACCGAAAAGTTAAGCTTCCAATCCCTATGGAGCCTCTGTTGATGCCTCCTATGTCACAGAGATGTCCCAATTTGCATATCAAGTCCATGCTGCATGCCTTCAATCACCATTTTTTGTTATGCTCTTGTTCAAAGGAAGTTGAATCCTGAGTCGGTCATTCCTCAATTAGCTTGACTTTGCACATGGGCCATTCTCAGTACTGTTACTGGTTCGTGAACATCTTGTTTGAGTTCTTCCAAATTATACATAGTTGATGAATACCTCATGTTGATTGATGGGGGAATCCTTAATTACCTCCTTCCAGCAGATTCCATTCCATCGACTTTAGATCATTTATTCTAGAATAGGATTCTAGAGTCATTTGAGTTCCTTGAGACTTATAGTCATCAATGGTTGGTTCTCTCACCATTGACAGTTTTGGGAATACATCAATGTCCCCTGATTGATGGATTCTTCCAAGTGTTCGAACTCAACACATCTATTCACACTTATTGGATTGCACTCTATACCTTGATTCCTATTTTCATTATCGGTGGGTGATCTCGCATCTATTAACGATATACATCAATGACTGGTAAGCAGACGATGGACTACTATGTTCGACCTGGACACCTCTATTCGCATAGAAAGACATGTACTCATAGCGGTTTGTGTAGAATAACTTCCATCATGGTGGCATTCCACATATGCTACCCCTTTGATCGTGCCAGTGTTCATGAGATTTCAGCTCTCGTGATTTGATTCCAATGTATGTCAAATATCTTCAGCCACTATGGAGATATCAGATCCATTGTATATATTCAGTTTCTATGGAGATCTTGATCCATTGTATATATTCATCATGGAGATTCTGATCTATTATATATTGTACATGGTGATGACCACACATGTCACATTTTGTATATCATTCCTATTCATGGCCATTGTACTCTTATGTATCCGGGACTATTGTGTGCATTTGCAATCACATGCAGGGATTGATTATTTTACTATACTGATGGATGGCTAGTTCTTCCACCTGGTTATTCATCAATCCACTTCTGGAATGGATTTTATAATGTATTTCATCCATCATGTTACCCCTATGACCTCACACATTAGGGGGCACCTATTATAGCTGATTTAACCATACATGGTTGATCACATATTTATGGCCTTCCCTGTCCCTCTGCAGACTCTTTAGACCCCATGGACTATGTTGGCTCACCAAATTGACACTCTTTTGTACCTCTTTACACCTTCCATATACACCTTTGATATCTTTATTTGATCCTTTTATCCCACAAATCCTTCTACACTTTCACATATTCACCCAAATATTCAGCAAGTTATTAAGGTATGATAATTCATTAATTTCCTTTGATTCAATGTTTAAATGTCATTTCTTGAAGGATTTGTGACTAATTACATTTCTGTAGCATACTTTGATTTCTGTAGTAGACGTTAGCATTCAACAACAGTTAGTCATTATGAAGCTTCTCCATACGTGGCCAACTTGCTCAAACAAATCCGAGTTTATCCATCTTCAATCTCGTTGATGACTCATGTACGGTTAATGTAATATTCATCTATAGGAACTAGATGCCATAGAGATGAATTTTTGTTATTCGAACGAAAACCAAAGCATATCTCGTTAGCCATTAATTAAAGGATTAAACAGTTGTATCATTAAATAGCAGATCGAGTTTGATACTATAAAACTGGAAGTGGTTATCTTAGCCTTTGAGCTATATAAGAGAGCCATAGATCGAAAATGTGAGAAGGGAGAGAATAGCATGTATGTAGACAGGGATGATCATGTATATGCATGTAGAATACAATGAACAATTAATAGAAGGGATGTGTTGCTAATTGTTGGTTCTTTTTCTGAATGTGACATAGTTATGATGTTTTATAATACACAGATAATTTTGTAGATCACAATTTGATCTAGTTCATATAGTTAATTTTTTTCTCTTATATGTCTATAGCTTAAATCTCTTAGTCTAGAAATTCCATAAGGACTTGTGGTCTCATTGTCAAGGATCCACCAACATAGACAAAATCCCTTCCTCTGTAACTTTAAGTTTTTATAGTTAGATTAACTAATTGTTTTTGTTTTCACTATAAATAATAATGGTGTTTAATTAAATAACTTTAGGAATCATATTTTATTTACCGTGATGTGATAATATTCACAATATTTGTTAGTTTAGAACCGATCTCGGGTAATAGGATAGGTTGATTTAAAAGTACTATTTTAAATACTTAGTATTGTTGGTCTGATTTGTTTTGCTGTAGATTCAAACTATGAGTTTGAAAGTCATACATTGAGTCTGTAAAACTTGGTTCCCAATGAAATAAACATCATTATATTTTCTTTTAAATTGTAGGATATATATATGTGATTCATTTTCATTATGGTTTAAAGATTTAAGATTATTCAGTTCTTCCTTTAAAACATAATTGTATTTATTCTGCAAATTATATTTATTATGTTTTAGTTTTAAAATACTAGTTTGAAATAGTTTCTATCACAGAAATAGTTCATTTTTAGGATGAATCAGTAAGCTCTATAATAGTATTAAAACTTCTTAAAAACCATTAATGTAATAAGAGCTTTTAAAGTATTAAATGATACATCAACTTCATAAGTTTGCTTTCTATAACTTACCCCGTTTTCTATGTCTTAGTTCACTTTCTGTAACCTATTATGTTTTATGTGTTGATAAATAGTTTTCTGTTTATTTAAGTTTCCTAGTTATGTTAGATAGTTCTTAGTTTATGCTTCAGTCTTAAAATTGTCGTGAAGTTAATTTAAAGAGTATTTTCATCTATATAATTAGGATAGGACATGAATTTAAATATTTTGTAGAGGTGAGAGCATTCTAATTAATATTAGAACTTTACATTTGAATAAGTTTGATAGTTGATAGATTAGAAATATCTTCTTATTATGCATTTTGAATAATCCCTAGGTTGGAATAATCCAACTAAAAGTAGATTAGATTAGAATAGGCCTTAATCCTGCATATACAATGTTTACATCTCACAAGTTACCTTCTTGGGTTGACAATTAAGTGTTGTGTTAAATAGTACATATTTAGCACCCAACATTTTTGGCGTTGTTTCTAGGGAGGTGCTAAAGGGACTAGAGTCTAGATAGGTTGCTTTTATATTACACAACAAGGGGGAGGGGAGAATGGTAAGATGAGAGGTAAGAACCTACGCATCCACTATAGTGGGTTACCCCAAAACCTTGTTTTTCCTTTTCTGCACAAGTTTGTTTGATTTATTTAGAGTGTGTTTCCCTTTCTACAAATGTAGATAGTTTACTCTCACATAGTTAGTTTTAAGCATATATGTTTTTGAAAATTTTCCTTTCCCTCTAGTTGCTTTTGATGTAAGTGTATTTTCCTTTTAATAGTATGCAATATTGCTCTTTCTTTAGCAAATAGTAGGATTTATTTCAAGTAGGGATGTTTATGGTTTCATAATATAGAGTTTGATTGCTTTCATTTTAATTTTGATTACATATTAGATTGGGCCAGTTTTACACTCACAACATTTAATTTCAATTCCTTTGCTTCTGAGTTAATTTTACATTTCTGTAATAAATGCATTTTGATTTCCTGCATGCATAGTTTTTGCAAATAACTTAATTTAGATTTAAAATTTGAAATCTAAAAAAGAATTAGGTGCTGTAAGAACCATTTTACTAACCCACTTATGAAGCAGGACATTTGAACCAGTAAAAGTTTAAAGATGCTCAAAAATTTGTTGAGTAGAGAAGGGATTATTACTACAAAGGGTTTCTTCAATCCTTGTTGCAGCATTAGGTCCATATCTAGAGAATAATCCATCTTCCAAAGTGGGAAGCAGATCTATAACTATCCTCAACATGAAGATCCTGATATACCCATTTCTCATTTCTTATTTGCTAAGGGAGATCAAGAATCAAGGCAAGCAGTTGAAGAAGAAGAATAACTAGAACCTGAAATTACAGAATTTCTTGCTTGCCTGGTACCAAAGGAAGAATATCAACTTGGCTTGAAAATTAAGGATACTAAAGAAGGAAGCCAAGCTAGTCAAGAATCTATTAAATCATGGACTGAGTCAATTTTTATGTTTGAGCCTTTTACTCTTCAACAATTTTTGAAAACCAAATTATATGAGAAGTTGGTTCCTCATGTCATGGTAATTGTATGAGGGATTCACTTATTGACCAATATACTATCACGTTAGTTCATATTGTGGGTTTTAAAATTATCAAAAATCGAACCAATATATTGCAGGTATTGGGGGGATGAGGGGTTTAAGGTGGGGTTGGGTAGGGTGGTTTATAAGGATTGAGCTATAAAAAGGGGTGGGGAGGAGGTTTTAAGTATTGGGAGGGGGTTTCAACAAAAAAGGTTTGGGTCAATATCTCTTGAAATTAATGGTATTCTTTAATATCCCATGATCACACGTGCTATGTGAGAGGTTCACTAAGTGAAGTCCCCATGGGTATTTGTTCATATACATTGTGTGAATAAGAATGTTTTAAAAATCTTGATTCGTAGGTGATTACATTGGAAATACTCATACACTTGAAAGAATACTTCTACTTCTAGTAGTATAGGGTAGTGTAGGGAATACAAATAATAATAATAATAATAATAATAAAAGGAAAAAATAAAAAGTAAAGAGAAAATAAAGCTCTACTGTAAAAACCATCTTTCTAGCACAGTCTAGCAAAGGTCTAGCTAGAAAACCAGGTGACTGGCTGGCTAGGATCCATAATAAAGTTGTTGATGATACTTTACTTCTTTAAAAATTATCTTTTGTTCTGTGCTCAGCTGGATGATGGGAGATTTATTAAGGCACTCCTTTTAGCAAGTTTCAACCCATCTATTCCAAAACATTTTCTGGGTCTGAAGCTTGAGACATTTTTAGGTACCCTGGTGCCTGCATGCCTCAATGGTAGGCATCCTGGTCATTTGCTAAGGAAATTCATTAATGTTTCTTGGAAAGAGAATTCGACAGTTCATTCGACTCCAAAAAAATATGCATGACTGTTAGGATGTACCAAGTGCCTTGATTTCCATTAACATTAAGGGTGGAATATCTCTGATTGGTTAACAACTCCCCTTATTCGTTTTTAATCCAATGATTTCTATCTATGCTCAGAATAAACAAATTTACACACATAGGTAGAATTCCACAAGGGGAGGACGTGGATGAATACCTTCCAGTTCTTTACTCGGTGATCATGAATAGTTCTCAGTGGTTGCAGCCTTCATTTTGGATACAGAGACGTCTATTCTTTTTTACAGAAATCCAGTAACATTCAACATAGTGGACAACCTATTAGAAGAAATATTCTCAATTTTATAGCAGCACAATATTTGGAAGCATAGCAATAGCACCTTGTCATAGAAACTCCATTCTATCACAAAAATGACAACATGTAGTAGAAAATCCTAACATCCAAAGTACTTTTGAAGAACCTGGTCCTTTAAGGTCACATCAATCTAAGGTAATGATCCTTTCTTTGAAATATGTTTTTTCATTAAATTTAAGGAAATTTTAGCATGGATTATGCCTACGTACTTTCTAATCCCATTCCCTCATATGATTTAGCCCATACTTTTGTTTTACCTTTAGTTGTCATCATGATTTTCTTATTTTACCTTACCTCTATCTGTCATCATTTGATGATCATCCTTATACCTTATGAATGAATCTTCATCTCTATGGCACATAGTTCCTAGAGATGAAGATCTTATCACTTTGAAAATATGATTACGTTCTCCTATCCATGCAACCTTTGATTTATTCCTTCATATTTTCCTACACAATGTCTCATCATTTCACTGAGAGTTCAAAATTTTCATAAGCTTTTTTATGTGCCATGTACTTGAATGATTATTAAATATGAGGCTTATGAATTACCATTATACCCACAGCATTAGAAGCCTTGAGAACTCTGTTGAAAACTTGTTTTATGCCTGTTCAATAATCCTTACCATTTTCCCAGTTTCAGATTCACCTTTTGTTTTCTGTCCAAGTTATAACCTTAGAAAAATTATGGGGCGAAAGGGAGATGCACACCATGAACCAAATTTTGTTTCTGTATTAGAAGGTCATCCTAAATTTAATGCATGCAAAGAAATATTTGAAGGCATATGGTATCAATTTTTTAAGAAATTTTAAGGCCACGATGATGACATTACACTGAAATTCACCCAAGGATTTGATGGGAAATTAGTGCACATTGGCGATTTTATCATGGTTGTTTCTGAGAAAACAGTTTCCCATGCAACTAGTATGCCTCATCAAGGAGAGCGCTGGTTTAAGAATAAACCCATAGAGCACACAGTGTGTACCAGGTTTTTTAAAGAAGAAAATCAGTTTGCAAACTGGAAGAAGGGTTTTCCTCAAGACTGGATGCAAGTTGAATGGTGTAATGTGCTCTATGTGTTGCAGAAGTATTTGATCTGTGAAGGAAAGTATGTGACCACCCTAAATTACCATATTTACCTACTATTTCATTTTGAAGTAGAATTGGAAATGGAATTCCCTTATTTCCTATACAAGATTTTAGATAAGATGTCGACAAGGGTTCAAAAGCATTTTGGAAACCCTTATAAAAGTCTTTATCATCACAGTTTAGTCAAACTTATCATTGAGGATGAACTGGAACTTCGAAAGGATAGTTGGGTAAATTTTGTGGAAAGAATTTGGGGTCTTCCTTCATCCGCAAACCCTCATTCTCCACACATTCATGTTTTTCCTCAGTATGAAGGTTGTGAATTAGTAGTCGTCCCTGACCCAGAGCCAGAACCACCTCTCATTGAAATTTTGTCCTCTATATTACGAAAATCCAAAAAGAAACGACCTCAATTGAAAATCCCTAATGTCACAGAATCCCCAATGCAGCGTCAAACCACCTGCAGCATGAAAAAACAGTTCATTAAACCCTCTAGTTTATCCCCCAACATACAACCGTCTATTTTTGTTGATATGGAGGAATCCCCTAACTCAGAACTAGGTCTTCCTGAGAAAAATACTCTAAGTCCACTTCCTCCATCTCCTCCTCAGGAATTAAATTTTGTACATGTTGAACCTTCTGATTTCATTCTTCCTAATTTTGGTTATGAACCCATGCATGAAGATCTTCCTGTTCAAAAATATGGCCATGTAGAATATGATCCTGAACTGTTTGACCCTCAACAATTTGATTATGGGTCTCCTGATGATCATTCACCTACACAAGAACCCTGTGATGAACATATACCCAAAGTCTTGACCACTTCAGCCATTCCTTCTATAATTGCTTAGTTGCGGAAGAAAAATAAGAATATTAGGAAGCTTAAAGTAGTTCTCAGGTCGTATGAATAGGCCCAACAAGAAAAATATCTATTGCTTGCAGAAACTAAGAAATATAATGAGCAATGAAGAGATTATAGTCTTAAGCTCCTGTAGAAGAATGATAAATTGAAGGGAAAGCATGACAAAGTAGTTGTAGGTATAAAATGCCTTCATAAATTATTAAGGAATTGGAGAGTTCATGCTTGTAAGCACTTGTCTCATATCAGTATGTTGAAAAGAATTTGAAGACTCGATCAAATCCAGCTGGTCGAAACTTGAACATTGTGTTCAACGCAACATAATCCTTGTTAGTAATATTAAAACTCAGTTTTAAAATTTTGAAGACTCTATCTGGTTTGTTTGCATGGGAAATGAAAATAGATAGGCATGGGAGAGAGATCTGCCAGAAAACAAGATAGTCAAGCGTTGGATATCTTTGATTTTGTCAGCAAGGTTAATCAGTGTTGAAAATTTTTTAGAGTTTGGAAAGACATGTTTGCATGAGGACATGCAAATACATAGGCATGAGAGTATGTTGGATCAGCAAATTGACACTCTTTTGTACCTCTTTACACCCTCCATATACACCTTTGATATATTTATTTGATCCTTTTATCCCACAAATCCTTCTACATTTTCACATATACACCCAAATATTCAGCACATTATTAAGGTATGATAATTCATTAATTTCCTTTGATTTAATTTTTAAATGTCATTTCTTGAAGGATTTGTGACTAATTACATTTCTGCAGCACACATTAGGATTCAGCAGCAATTAGTCATTATGAAGTTTCTCCAAATGTGGCCAACTTGCTCAAACAAATTTGAGTTTATCCATCTTCAATCTCATTGATGACTCATGTATGGTTAATGCAATCTTCATCTTTAGGCACTATGTGCCATAGAGATGAATATTTGTTATTCAATAGCAAAACAAAGCATATCTCGTTAGCCATTGAGTAAGTGATTAAGTGGTTGTATCATTAAATAGCAGATCGAGTTTGTTACTATAAAACCGGAAGTGGTTATCTCAGCCTTCGATCTATATAAGAGAGCCATAGATAGAAAATGTTAGAAGGGAGAGAATAGCATGTATGTAGATAGGGATGATGATGTATATGCATGTAGAATACAATGAACAATTAATAGAAGGGCTGGGCTGCTAATTGCTGGTTCTTTTTCTGAATGTGACAGAGTTATGATGTTTTATAATATATAGATAATTTTGTAGATCATAATTTGATCCAGTTCATATTGTTAATGTTTTTCTCTTATATGTCTGTAGCTTAAATCTCTTAGTCTGCAAATTCCATAAGGACTTGTGGTCTCGTTTGCAAGGATCCAACAACATAGACCATAAGCCCTTCCATTGTAACTTTAAGTTTTTATATTTATATTAACTAATTGTTTTTGTTTTCACTAGAAATAACAATTGTGTTTAATTAAATAAATTTGGGAATCATATTTTATTTACTATGATGGGATAATATTCATAGTATTTTTTAGTTTAGAACCAAGCTTGGGCAATAGTATAGGTTGATTTAAAAGTACTATTTTAAATACTTGGTATTCAGGTCTGATTTGTTTTGCTGTAGATTCAAATTATGAGTTTGAAAGTCATACATTAAGTCTATAAAACTTGGTCCCAATGAAATAAACTTCATTATATTTTATTTTAAATTGTAGGATATATAGATGGCATTCATTTTCATTATGGTTTAAAGCTTTAATATTATTCAGTTCTTTCTTTAAAGATTTATTGTATTTGTTCTGTTTTAGTTTTAAAATACAAGTTAGTTTGAAATAGTTTTTATCACAAAAAGAGTTCATTTTTAAGATGAATCAGTAAGCTCTATAATAGTATTAAAACTTCTTAAAAATCCATTAATGTAATAAGAGATTTTAAAGTATTAAATGATACATCAACTTCATAAGTTTGCTTTCTGCAACTTACTCTATTTTCTGTGTCTTAGATCACTTTCTGTAACATATTCTTTTTTCTGTGTTTATAAATAGTTTTATGTTTATTTAAGTGTCTGAGTTATGTTATATATTTCTTAGTTTATGCTTCAGTCTTAATATGGTCTTGAAGTTAATTTAAAGAGTATTTTCATCTCTGTAATTAGGATAGGGCGTGAATTTGAATATTTTGTAGATGTGAGAGTATTCTAATTAATATTAGGACTTTACATTTGAATAAGTTTGATAGTTGATGGATTAGAAATATTCTTATTATGCATTTTGAATAATTCCTAGGTTAGAATAATCCAACTAAAAGTAGATTAGATTAGGATAGGCCTTAATCCTGCGTATACAGTGTTTTCATCTCACAAGTTACCTTCCTGGGTTGAAAATTAAGTGTTGTGTTAAATAGTACATATTTAGCACCTCACAAACTGATATTATAGTTTGATATTTCCAATTTCATACCTAAGAACCCTTGTTTATTGTTGTACGTGACTTTTAAACCCATACTTGCATGTACACGCGAATTTTGACATCACACCCACATACATCAGGATGTGTGCATAAATCCAAACAATTTTAGATTTTTCCTTGGATGAATCCAAAGATATTGACTCTTGGCCTTCCATACGCCTTGTGATTGCTCGGATTTGACCCTCCATTATCCTCTTGGAGTGCTATATAAGGAACCCCTTGGATACATTGAAGGGGAGGAATTGAAGAGCAATGAAACTATAGTCCATTGTTTCCATAGCTTGCATATGCTTGACTCTGCATCCCTTTATCCCTTTAGAGCACTTTGTGTTCTTCCCAAGCTTTCCTTTGCTTGTGAGATTTCTATCAAGAGATGGAGGATTGAGGTGGTGGAGGCCCAGGTGGAGGACTCGGATTCTTCGGTTCATAGATGTGCTGACAGAGGTTGTCACTTGTGTAATCTCTGATTTGATTGATAGAAATATCTTTTCCTATCCAATAATGTGCATTTGAATGTAAATATTTTTTTTTTGTAAGTAAGTTGAACATATCTATTATAATACAAAAAAAATTATAGAGTAAGGATATACATGAGGTCTTTGGATCATGACCCCCATCAAGACAGAGACCAGGCTTGTTACGGACTATCTCGTATGAAAAACAAAATATATTTCCTTACATTCTTGAAGCATAGTCTTCCCCACTAAGGATCACCCAAAATAGAACTAAGGCCGCTTTAACTAGCTTCCCGAGAGTTGAACAGGTAACCAACGAGAACTAGAGAAAACCAAAAGAAACAACCACGACACTGGTAACAAGCAGCAAATGACAAAAAACAAAAGAGACATGAGTCCCCACCAGATAGACCCACCCTAGCTTCTAGCCTTCCTGTGGGTAGCTTGGAACTCATCCTCACAGGGGGCCGGCATGGCACTTGCAGGAGAATTCACTAGGGTGTTCCCTGAGGTAGTGGGATCTGAACTAGGGATGACCAGCAAATTTTGAGCTATCTACTCCAAGAGTCGAAATACCATCACACTCTCATGCTGACCACAATGGATTGCATACAGAGCATCATGTATGCCTTGGGCTATCTAGATTTTTTCCTGAATAACCTGGGCAAGTAGGATACATGCAGTCTAGAAGGGGCTGGGGAGTAGAGGGAAGCCAATCATGGCCTCAAACTCCTAGAGGAGGTCGATTTCCATAATAGAAATGAATGCCTAAATGGTCATGGGCATTTCTGCCATGTATTGGTCACCCTAATTGAAGGGAGCAGCAGTCGGGACACCTCCACTGGGGGAGTCGATTCATTCACATAACTGGGGGAAGCACCACTGAGGCTTATGCCCCTATTGGAGCCTCTCACTCTGATTCTTTCCCTCCTTAACCACATCATGATGATAGCATAGAGGATTCCACTGGGAAAACACAGAAGCATAAACAGAGCCTTGATTGAGGCCTTGTGTTTCTCCAAATCCAAATAAATAGGGCCTTCCTCCACCAAAATCTCCTTGCCACAAACATTCCCATTAAATCTAAGCGTTCTTTCCATTACTCTCTGCCACTCCCCACACTCGATCTGATCTCTCACCATGTGCAACTGATTCACCACCTTAGCTTTCACTGGGGGCCAAATGATACAAGCCTCTACCATATTTATCGTTCCATCCACTTCAGACGTGAGCACAGTACCAGCTTGTCCTTCCCTCCTCGATTCCCATGGATCAAGCATCAAAGAGCCCCTAGCTTCTGATATAAAGTCGAACCCAAATCCCTGACTCGAACTGACCTTTCGCATCCTCAACGTGAACCGTACTATGGCCGTGTGTTTAGGCATGCATTATCGCGTGTTTAGGCTCGCCGTACCTAGTGATCGAAGACTTTCCCATCTTTCCATGTTTTCCTTTGTGACATTTGCCGGCCCACTCCCTAGTTTTAGCACGCCGTCTGATTGCCATTTGTCGCTCGCATGCATCATGTGGTACATATTGCCACTGCCCGCCACATCGTCTTCCACCAACTTCGAGCACTGATGCCATATTTGTTGGGTTTTTCCACTATTCTTGCCTTTGTCTGCATGGAAATACAGACTGCTCTCCACCCCTACATTCACCATGACATCCTCCACCTTGTTACCTTCCCTTTTTACGTGCGACAGCAGAATGGCTTCCTCTCCTATGAGGATTTTCCTGAGGATGGTTAACCTGCCCTCCCATCTCCAATTCTTTGAGACTTGGGTCATGGAGGCTCCCTATTGAAGCTTGCAAGCTAGGTTGATGATGATATGAGAGTTCCCCTCCGCCACCAAAGGTGTTTTCCCAGTTTGCACTGCCCATTTCAAGCCATTGATCAGACCTCCAAGCTCGGCCATGGTATTTGTGTTGATTCTTATGGACCCCTAGAACAAGCTGATGAGATTTCCCTTCGGATTCCTGATAGTGCCACCATATCCAGCGGGACCTGGGTTACCTTTGACCACTCCATCCACATTGAGCTTAAAAGACCCCGTTGGAGGAGCATGCCTAGAGTTCGAGCTAGACACCATCACAGGAATTGATCGAGCTATCGAGTTGTTGGCAGGTAATTACCTAATCCCTAAATCATACAGTATCATTCTCTCATTTGCTTCAGAAGAATATTCCTCCTGCATCCATTGGTGTAGAGAGATGGTTTCTTTCAGGTGAGCTTCAATAGAGTTCCATATCTCCTCTCGTTTTCTAGCTTTGTTCTCAAAGGTCTGTTTGTTTCAGGTTTTCCAAATTTTCCATAGGGTAAAACCTGGAAGGAGTTCCCAAAGGTGATTCACTATTTTTTTTTTAAACTATTAATAGGCCAGTCAGCTATAGTGATGTCCAGTCATCCTCTGTGTCGATGGTTTTTTTGGAAGATTGTTGCCCCTTTCTCCCATAAGGAATCTACAACTCTGCATTCGTCCAGCAAGTGATTTAAGGTCTCATTATTCTCTTCACACATACAACATCGAGATGGACCATGGAATACCCTGATCTGGAGGTTATCCTAAGTTAGGATGTGGCGTTTAATAACTAGCCAACAGAAGACAGAGACCTTGGGCCACCAGCCTCCAGTCCAAATTTTTCCCCACTTGGAATCTGGTACTAGGTTCTGAGTTCCTCTTAGTAGTCCTAGGGATTCTTTGGGGTTAAAGTTACCAGAATTGGCGTAACCCCATCTTATCTTATCTAGGTCCTCATTCTTGGTTATTCTTCTATCGTAGAGCTCTGTCAAAAATTCTTCGATATCCTCCCCAGGATCTTTTGCTTGCCACCAACTTCTTTCCTTCCATATCCTCAACATGTGGTCTTCATTGCCATTATCCTAGAACTCCGCCACCTTTTCTAGGGAGTTATTCTGGAGAAAGGTTCGGAGCAATGGGGCACCTTCCCCACAAGTGATCATTGGTTCCTGGGAAGTCTTCCAAATCCTAGAGCCTGGGAGGTTTTCTCCAAATCGAACCAGGGATTTTTGGGGCCATTGGGGTGCATATTTCAAGTGCCACAGTTTGGCCCATGGTTCATCCTCATAATTCACCCATCTCCACCAAAATTTTTCACTCATAACTTTGTTTTTATCAAGAGGGTCTCTGAGCCCCAATCCCCCCACAACTTTTGGGGTGCAAATGGTTTTCCAGTCCACAAGTGGCCATTTTCTATTGCCTTCTATTCCTCCCCATAGGAAATTTCTCTGATTATTCCTGATTTGCTTGATGATAGATTTCGGGGCTACCAGCACTAAGAAGAGATAAATGGGCATAGTCTGAAGAATTTTTTTTATCAGGATTAGTCTGCTTAGGAAATTGAGGGCTCTGAAAGTACAGAGACTAAGCTTTTTGTTAATTTTGTCCACCAGTTCTTTCCAGGATATTTGTTTGATAGTCGATTCTGCCATAGGCACTCCGAGATACTTTGAGGGGAGGTTGGCTTCCGAAAACTCCAGGATTCTAAGAATATTTCTCTTGGTGATCTTAGGAGTATTGAAGAAGTAAGTCTGGGATTTTTCCTTGCTGATTTCTAGGCCGCTAGCTTCTATATGTTATAGTGGATTTCACCACTCCAGGTGAATCACACTTTGTATGGCCTTCCCCTGTCACGCTGCAGACTCTTTAGACCCCATGGACCATCTTTTATCCTTTGATGTTTCCTTTATCATCCGTAAAACTATATGAAAAATGATATATGCGGATTTTTACCCGATAACCGCGTTCATACGCGGGTTTGACCCATATAACTGCATACATCGGGATGTGTGCATAATCCAAATCCTTTTGGAGTTTTCCTTGACATGGATCCGACTCATTCGACTCCTAGCCTTCCATATGCCTTGAGATCACTCAAATTCGACCCTTCATTATCCCTTGTGAAGCTATATAAGGAACCCCTTGGTACATTGAAGGCATATCGAGAGATTGAAAGCAAAGAAACTATAGTCCATTGTTGCCAGAATTTATACTTGAGTCTGCATCCCTTTGTCCCTTTGGAGCACTTTTGTGTTCTTCCCAAGCTTGCCTTTTTCTAGTGAGCTTGCTATCATGAGATGGAGGATTGAGGTGGTGGAGGCCCAAGTGGGGGATTCAGTTTCTCCGGTTCGCAGACGTACCATCAGAGGTTGTATCTATCTTATAATCTCTGATTTATATTAATAAGAACTATCTTTTCCTGTCCAATGATGTGTATTTGATTGAATATTGTATCCATTGGAATATGTCAAATGCTTTTACATTATTGATTATATATGTTAGAATAGATCTAACACCATGATATATAGTATGCTTGTATTGTTTACTTGTTGTTGAGGAAGTACTATATCAATTCAAGCTGAAAGCTCAACGGGGATATACTTCAACCATTCGGAATAAGGTATGAGGTCTGATCCTTTAGTGTTAGACATTTTATTTCTATTGCATATTGGGAAAGATTGATTTTTGGAGTCAAAGCTATCTGTTGTGGTACCCCAATCCATAGGAATTTCTCTCCGTAACAGAATTGGCGACTCCGATGGGGATGTTCCTTGTTTTTATTTGGGGGTTTGCAGGCACAATGGGCTTGAGATTATTGACTTGCTCTTGATTTCTCCCTGTTTCTGTGTCGCATTTTATAGTATGATTGTCCATTGACACTCCCCTTTATTGGTTTGGCCTTGGCCTACTTTTTACCACTGTCTTCTCTGTATACGTGGGTTTTTGGCTAAAATTCGCGTACATATGCAGTTGTTCTTTAAACAGTCGCGTACATCCTCCCTTTTGGTTGAGTTTGATGTTGTGGGAAGTTGTTGGGTGGATTGTGAGTGTGGTTGGGTCCTCCTTGGGTCTGATGTTGTCTGTTGGATGCTTCTTTTGTGACCAGAGACCACTTTTGCATTGATTTTTCTTTGAAAGTAGTTTTAGTCATTTATCCTTTTTGTTTTGCCATTAGTACATTACTCTTTTTTGTCTTGGTGTCTTGCTAGGCTTGTCTTTTATACTTGCTGCAAAGACTGAGAGTTTTAGATGACTTTTATTGCATTTTTCATTCTTTTATATTGAAAAATACAAAGTAGTTGCACTCTTAGTTGCTTCTTAGATATGGATTTGAGAAGGTACTTGCATTGGATTGCTTGGATGAGAGTTGTGTTTAGGATTTCATATAGGAAGGATTGCATTGACATTCAGAAAGGAATATATATTTATGCATCTCATGTAGTGGCATACCCTATTTTTCATTTGACAAAG
>LPNX010080624.1:575430-587523 GCA_001517045.1 Pseudotsuga menziesii
TCACGGCCATTTCCCTTTGAGTAATTACAGCCAGTTAAAATCAACGCTAAATTAAAATGAATTACACTCTTTTCTTTTCTAGGGTGCACCAACAAGCTTAGGCTTTAGGATCTTGGAATAGTTCATTGTAAGTTAATTCTCCAAGATCACTAAACAACAACATCTAGGTGTCTGTCCAGGGAGTGTGTGAAATCCTTGATATAACCATCGTTCTCAGGATCCTCCTCTCAAACGGGAGTTAAGCACAAGGCAGTGTGAGCGGTTATTGATTGGGATGACCCCTAGTCATAACTGAGTAGCACCGGAGATATTTCCAGGATTGTATTCGTATCTGGGGGCTCTTTCGAGAGTTTTGGGCTTTGCTACCCTACCCATATGGTCAATCCCACCTGCAACTATCCACCTGATCTTTGCTTATATTGAGGTGACCTTAGTGACCTTACCTAGGATATCGAGGGGGTACTTGTAGAGGTTATTCTATAGGTGTCCCAGCTAGGTTGGGGTCAGACAGCACAGTCGCTTTACGCGTTGAAGTTGAGGGCCACTATAATTGGTTACGTACCTCTGCTTGTAGTTTATGGGAGTTTCGAGCCTCTCCTAGGTGAGACATACCTGCTGCATTCGGGAGCTCACATATCTTCCCCTTGGTTTTCTTGTATTTTGGCTGTAGATTTTCTTAGGGGTGTGCTCTTTATGTGTTAGTTGGCCTTTGGGATCATGGTTACTTAAGTATATTTATGCTCTCTTGAGTTCGGGTCCTTTTATTTTCGGCATGCCCGGTATCTTATCACCCGTCCTTGGTCCTAGTACAGACCCTGGTGTCATACTTGGGGGCATCACAGCCCCTTACCGTGCTCATAGATTTGGGAATGGTCATCTTCCATCCTCTACTACATTTGTGGAGGATTTTTTCCCTTCGCTCGGTCTTTACACCAGTGGTCATGCTCACTGAGGTGGTAGTGTATGCGTGAACGTTGGGTCTACACCTTAGTTTCCTTTTTATGTCTCATCGTTCACCGTACTGTTTCCTTTGGGTGCAGTTTTCATGATCAATCCTCCCTATATCTTATAGTTTGGATTCTTTATTGACTGTTTAGTGTTTATGGACTAATATGGTTACCATGTAGGGTCCATTTTTGTACACTCTCTCCGAGGTTTCGACCCGTTCGTGCTTGTCACAGGTATTATGTTTAAACTGGAATATAGGTTAGGATATCACATCCGCTTGCACTTATGCATTGCCTTATGACCGTTCCATATTGACCTTAGGTACGAACCCACTCTATTATGTCACAGAACCTTCTTGCTGCTTTAGAAGTGGCATGATGTGAGTGGTAGAGCTTCACCTTACATGGGTACCCTATTTAGCACCTTATTTGCATTTGGTGCCCATGCCGACATTTTCTCCATTAGGGTGTCGGAGTCCGTTGTATAGTATTGCCATGACATTTCGCAAGAGCCTCATACTCCTCTTGATATTATGCTGGTATGTTTCCCTCAGGACTCCCCTTACGTCAAGTTGTGAATGCATTATCATGAGCTTTTCCTGCCTTATTGAGCTTGATGCCGGCTCCCCTGACATTGTGTTTCAGCCATATAGCCCGAGCTTGTCTCATATCTAGCCATGCAGAGCCATTTTTTCCTTTGCAGCTTGATTCCCTTTTTACTCGGAGGGGATTTTCCCTCGAGTGTCGATATCCTACACATGTATCCTTGCATTGAGCATAGCTATGTTCCACTGCTTGGAATTAGTTTGTTTTCCCTGATGACACTCGTCTCCTCCTAGTTTGTAACTATAAAGCTAGTTTATTCTTTTTTCAAGCTTTTCAAATAACTGAAAAGGTCCAAAAAAAATAAAAAAACCAAAAAGCCGGACAAGGAAATATGTTATCTTTGGTAGCTATCGAGTCGTGTCTCCTTCGAACAGAGCACTGTATATCACATCCATTGGTTGGGTTATAGTTTGACTTTAGGAGCTATACTCATTTATCTGAGTTTATCTCCACCAAATGGTTACGCTTCCAATCCCTATGGAGCCTCTGTTGATGCCTCCTGTGTCACAGAGATGTCCCAGTTTGTATATCGAGTCTATTCTTCCTTCATTCAGTCACCATACATTTTTATGCTCTTGTTCAAAGGAATTTGAAACTTGTGTTGGCCATTCCTCAGTTATATTGACTTTGCATGTCGGCCATTCCCGGTACAGTTACTGGTTCGTGCACCCTATGATCGAGTCCTTCCACATTAGACAACTTTGCTGAGTACCTCGTGTTGGATGATGGGGGATGCCTTAATTCTCTCCTTCCAGCGGATTTCATCCCATCAACTTCAGATAATTTATTCTGGGATTGGAATCTAGAGTCCTTTTGAGTGCCTTGAGACTTGCAGTCATCAGTGGCAGGTTCTCTTGCCATCGACAGTTTCTTGGGAATACATCAATGTCCTCTGATTGATGGATTCTCTCAAGTGTTCAACCTCAACACATCTATTCACACTTGTTATTTTGCACTTTAGTACCTTTATTCCCATTTTCATTATCGGTGGGTAATCTCGTGTCTGTTAACGGTATACATCAATGACCGGTAATCAGACGATGGACTACTATGTTCGACCTCGACACCTCTATTCGCATAGTAGGACATGTACTTGGAGCAGTTTGTGTAGAAGACCTTCCAGACTGGTGGCATCTCTTATATGCTACCTCCTTGATTGTGCCATTGTTCATGAGATTTCAGCTCGCGTGACTTCATTCCAATGTATGTCAGATATGTTCAGCCATTTTGGAGATCATGGTCCTTTGTATATCTTCATCATGGAGATTCTGATCTATGTATATTGTACTTGGTGATGACCACATATGTGATATCATGTATTATGCCTATTCATGGCCATTGTACTCTTATGTATCCGGGACTGCTATATGTACTTGCAGTTATATGCAGAGTTGTATCATTGTACTATGCTGATTGGGTGGTTGGTCTTCCATTTGGGATCCTTCATCACTCCACTTCTGGGATGGACTTATAATGTATTTCGGCCATCGTATGACCCCTCTGACCTCACACATTAGGGGGCATCTGTTATAGCGTATTTCACCACTCCAGGTGAATCACACTTTGTATGGCCTTCCCCTGTCCCGCTGCAGACTCTTTAGACCCCATGGACCATATTTTATCCTTTGATGTTTCCTTGATCATACGTACAACTATATGAAAAATGATATACGTGGATTTTTACCCTATAACCACGTACATATGCGGGTTTGACCCATATAACCGTGTACATCGGGATGTGTGCATAATCCAAATCCTTTTGGAGTTTTCCTTGACATGGATCCAACTCATTCGACTCCTGGCCTTCCATATGCCTTGAGATCGCTCGAATTCGACCCTTCATTATCCCTTGTGAAGTTATATAAGGAACCCCTTGGTACATTGAAGGAATATAGAGAGATTGAAAGCAAAGAAACTATAGTCTATTGTTGCCGAAATTTATACTTGAGTCTGCATCCCTTTGTCCCTTTGGAGCACTTTTGTGTTCTTCCCAAGCTTTCCTTTTTCTAGTGAGCTTGCTATCATGAGATGGAGGATTGAGGTGGTGGAGGCCCAAGTGGGGGATTCAATTTCTCCAGTTCGCAGACGTGCTGTCAGAGGTTGTATCTATCTTGTAATCTCTGATTTATATTAATAAGAACTATTTTTCCTGTCCAATGATGTGTATTTGATTGAATATTGTATCCATTGGAATATGTCAAATGCTTTTACATTATTGATTATATATGCTAGAATAGATATAACACCATGATATATAGTATTCTTGTATTGTTTACTTGTTGTTGAGGAAGTATTATATCAATTCAAGCTGAAGATTGGAAAGCTCAACGGGGATCTACTTCAACCGTCCGGAATAAGGTATGAGGTCTGATCCTTTAGTGTTAGACATTTTATTTCTATTGCATATTGGGAAAGATTGATTTCTAGAGTCAAAGTTGTCTGTTGTGGTACCCCAAGCCATAGGAATTTCTCTCCGTAACACCAGAAAGGTGTTCAAAAATTCTTTAATTCCCCTAGCTTCATGCACCGAGGAGGGGCCCATTAGCATGTTATCGTCCAGAAAGTATTGATGGGTCTCTGGGTCCATCCCTTCTGTTATGGATAATACCTAAATTCTTTTCATTTCTCTCCTATTCTTGAGCATCCTTCCTAGCCCTTCCACTACAATAATGAAGAGGAAGGGAGATAGGGGATCCCCCTATCTAATACCTCGAGAGGCATTGAAGGGACTCGAGGGGGATCCATTAAACAAGATTGACAAAAAGGTAGAGGAGACCATATTCATGATATAGTTAGTCCATTCTTCCACAAAACCAAAAGCTTTCAGAATACCTTCCAAGAATTTCCAATTCAATTTATCATAAGCTTTGGAGAGGTCAAGTTTCAAGAGCATACCTAGAATCCTTGTAGCTTTGAGGGAGTGGATAGTTTCATGGACCAGAATAATGCCATCCAAGATTTGTCTTCCTTCCACAAACCCTGCTTCTTCCAGAGAAATAATAAGAGGTAGGAGGGGTTTAAGATGATTAGCAATTACCTTTGAAATGATTTTGTAGATAACATTACACAGGGTGATCGATCTTAGTTTGCTTGGGTCCTCTATTCCACTTTCTTTCGGTATGAAAGTTAAAAAAGTCAAGTTGAGAGAACTGAGATGTAATACCCTATTTTTTGACCCCATTTGCATTAAAAGGTACATGATGTATATATTGTAATTAATCATGGTGCGGAGCTAAAGGCAAAATCCCCACCATCGATTTGGTTGTGTTATGTTTCAGCAATTGGGATCATTGTTGATGGTATATCGTGCCATCTGGAACATTATAGTTTTGGCATCATGTATATATGCACTTTAATTAAAATGAACCTACAACCATCTACGACGATGCAATGATAATGAAAAAGGCATTATTTTCCTAAGGATAAGGAGGGGGAACTATTAAACCTTGGGCCTATGGGGAAAATCCAAGTGTTAGCTATTAAACCCTTGATGTAGTTGGGGTAGTTATTATTAAGTAGTGGTGGGTGTGGCAGGATTGTCAGTCCTTGCCCACGTGCCCACTCCACCAGCAGACTCTTCACCTTCATGTTGTGTGGGCAGAGAAGCAAGATTCCATACTCTCCACTCTCCCATGAATCCATTCTTCCATTCATGTCCATATTCCATTGTGTTTTCTTTCCCATCTCCATGCAGGGGATGGAATTGCCCATCCTCACACAAGGAGACAACCACCTTTCTCTCCATTGCTTTGCTTTCCTCATGCATGGGGTTCTCTTTTGGGTTTTGTGCATGCAGCGAGCTAGAAAAGCGGCCTCAAGGGCACGATTTCTATTGTGTATGAGAAATAGCCATGGTTTTCATCCATGATTCTAACTAGCTATTGGTTTAACCCATGATTTGGGTTGCTGTTGCTCTTCCCATGATTTTTTGGGTGCTGCTGAGACTTCAATTTCTTCTTCCATTTTCGAGCTATGCATTCCCTATTGTTTCAGTGTTGGGATCGGGGCTGTTGTTTTCCCCATGATTTTGTTGCTGCGGTTTCACCGCGTTTTGGGCTGCTGTAGGGTTGAGTGAGTCATTTTGGCCATGATAGGGCCAAGAATGACTCAAGAATTGTTTTCCCCTGCCTAAGCTGTGAACCGCTTGTTTGGCTGCATATATGCAGTGGTTGGTCTTCGGAATGTGCTAGAGTGGGATGAAGGCTTGGTATGCTTGATAAACCTGGGTGTGTTTGGGAGCCACACAGACAGATCTAGAGGGCTAGCTTTCTTCTCCACAACCCCGGAGTAGCACTGGAAAGGGGGGTCAGGGCCTAAGGGACTGTGTAACAAATAAGGGACTGATTTCTTGGTGTTGGGTGTGTGTGGGTGTCCTAGAAGTCAGTCTACTTCTGGTGTAGGAGTCTTTAGCTCTTCAATGAGCTCCCCAAAATAGCATTCAGCTTATCCCAGCTCCTTGATAGCCTGATAAACCCTACTCTCTTGGCTTAGCTGACTTATGTACCTTGGCTATGTGTAAGCCTGCTTAGTCCCTTATTCCTTGGGGAATCATGCCCAGCTCGAGGGTGGCAACATTGCAAAGAGATTAAGGATCACACTGGCCTATGGTTGGGCGGAAAATTGCAGTGACGTAGCTGGTTGCAGGACGACTTCTTTATAAGATGAGTATTCTTGACCATTTCATCTTTGCAATTATATTTACTGTTAATGAATTATGGTGAACATGTTGAATGTTGGAATGTATGATTTTGCTTCTGCTATGTGTTAAACAATTATGCATCTCTACATGTATTTACTTCCAAGCATTTTATTTCACTTTATATGTATGTACATGTTCATGGGGCTAGATGCCTAGATCTTTAGTGTTATGGTAGCGTCTTCTTCACTGGTCGGAGGGTCTGGGACATTATAGAGTGGTATCAGAGCCTACATTGCAGCATGGGCCTGAATGGGTCATGAATATGTGGTGACAGAGCTATCATTATAGCATTGGGCCTCAAAGGACCATGAAATATGAGCTAACGGAGGTAGGTTTCCCTCTGCCCAGCAGAGATCAGAAATTATGATGGAAAAATTCTCAAAAAAAAAATTTAAGTTCATGAGCTGTCGGCTCATCGGGAGACTTAGTGGGAAGATCCTTCGATGTAGTGGGGAGATAGATGAAAGTTTCCTTGATGAAGGAAATTCAGAAGAAAATTTGTGAAAATTTTTATAAGTGTTCTTCGGTCGTCCACGGAGAGCAGTGGAATTTAGAGCCGCAGTTTCGGCGGAGGTCAGTCGAAGACTGCCGAAACGCCGGCTCAATTAGTTGAAAGATCCTCTGGTATCAACCATCGGTGATCAGTGATGAATAGAGGAAGGGAGAGTTGACAGAGCGGTGGCCGGAAGGAGAAACAAGAAATATGAATGACAGAAAAATATTCAAAAAATTTTGTTGAACATTTTTCTAAGTGTTGAGCTTGTCAGATCATCGGAGGACTAAGAGGGAAGCTCCTCCGATACAGCGGGCAATTTAGTCGAAAGGAAACCCAATGGGGGGGAATAGGTGGAAATAATTTCATGAAAATTCTTCTAAGTGTTAGACTGTCACCTCATCAGAAGGCTTAGACCGATAGACCTCCGAAGTAGACTCCGGCGGCAACGAAGTTTAGTTGATGGAACCGCTAATGAATACGTTGGAGGGAATTAGATGAGGAAAACGCCGAAACATCGGCTCCGTTTAAGTTAAAGATCACTAAAAATTAGATGTTGAAATTGCTGATACATCGACGGAAGATAAAGGAAGTTTTCACGAAAATTAGTGGACGAGAGCACCGACGCAGAGGAGAAAAGCCCGAAAATTCGCTTAAGTGTTGAAAGCGTCAGAAGAAATTGGTTGTTTGGACGACTGATACGTCTGCAAAATTTAGTTGATGGTGTAGTCGACATGGAAGTGGACAAAGAAGGAAGTTTTGTGGAACTATCAATGAAAATTAGATGATACAGGTGCCAATATGTCGGCGGGAGAGAGGAGAAAGAGGAAAAATTTTCCAAAAATTTTCTAAGTATGGAAATCGTCAGCGAAATTTAGTTGATGGGATCACCAATGGGAATTGGAGAAAATTAGACAACGGAGCAGCCGACACATCAAAGAAAAATAGAGGATCAATTCACTGATACGACAGAAAAGATTAGTGGTTTGGACCGCCGATGCATTGAAAAAGGTTAGCTGTTTGGACCGCCGACAAGGCTGTGAAGTTTAGACGATGAACCAATCGATGCGGCGACTAGAAGAAGAAAATTTTTGAAAAATTTTCAAATTTTTTTTTAAGTGTGAGATCGTCAGTGAAGTTTAGTTGACAGAATCATCGATGATATGTCGGTGGGAAATAGAATATGGGATTGCTGACACACCAGAGAAAAATAGATGATGAAGGAGTCGACGTGGCGGCAGACAAGGAAAGAAAATTTTGCCGAAGTGTTAAAAGCGTCAAAAGAATTTAGTTGTTCATGAGTTCGTCGTTGCGGCTACCTAAAGAACTAACCACTCAATGCATAGTGCTTCCGACCACCGATACGCCGGATAAGGTTAGTGGATTGGTCTGCTGGTGCATCGGAAGGAGTTAGTCGTTTGAACCGCCAATGCATCGGAAGAAGTTAGTCGTCCGAATCGCTGACACATAGTATTTAGTGGTTCTGATCGCCGATAGGTTGTATGGTTTGTGGAACCCACATATGGTTTATTTCCCGCCGTTGCAGATGCCTAAGGAACTATCCACCCGAAGCATAGTGCTTCTAATCGCCAATGCCACGGTGGTTAACAATGCTGATCGCCGATATACTATCATTGTAAATAATAGTCCTTGGCATCCCCAATAATAGTCTAGAATCCTAAGGGACTAAGGGTCCAACACATTGGAGAAAAATAGATGAAGAGACCGCCAATGAGCAGCGGAGACAACTAGTTGTTTTGATCGCCGAAGTGTCGGAATTTAGTTGGGAAGAGGTGTGATTGGGAAAAATAAATTTTGGGTTTTTCAAGTGGGATTCTTCAGCAATTTTAGCAGTTTTGCAGTGAGATTTTTAGCAGTTCTTCAGCGTATTTCAGGGTTGAAAAGGAAAAATTCTAGGTGGCTGAAGTTAGCATTCCAGACCAAAATATAGTTGTGTGTTTTTCCTAAATTTGGTGAAAATCATCATTTTAGAAGGGGTGTGGTTTTCACACCCGAGGTCAGAATGGAGCATGGGGATAGGCGTTAGAAAGCTTATCTAGCATGGAACAAGGGAGAATCACCAGAATTTGAATGAGGAGCTCCATGCAAAGATAAGGGACTTGAAAAGGGAGATTTT
The DNA here is from genome assembly GCA_001517045.1 of Pseudotsuga menziesii. Lineage (NCBI taxonomy): Eukaryota > Viridiplantae > Streptophyta > Pinopsida > Pinales > Pinaceae > Pseudotsuga > Pseudotsuga menziesii. Next base: position 584,313 of record LPNX010080624.1, read on the forward strand.
CTTAAACCCTGTCTTGCTAACTATATTTAAATTTTATAAGTTTTGTGTACATAAGAATTATGGCATGGGGATGCTGAAAATGCATGGGGATATTCTTGCGTGCATAGGATATTACATGTTGGCAAAAAAAATAGTGAGAATTATACATTTATAATGAGCCACTAATGGTAATTATTGCATTGGTGTTGGCATTAGTGGAAAACCAATGACAACATGAGCATGGCTAAATATGTTGTTGATGCTGATGAATGTGACCAGGAACCCTATGGAGAAAGGGATAAGGCAAAAAATCCAGGATCAAAAGTTGGTGAGCGATTTCTTCAATCTCTTGCAGGAAACCAACCAAACTGGTAATGCTAAGGGTGTAAGTAGGATCCATGCAGGTAATGGTTTAATTATGACAATTGCATGAAGTGGAAAAGAAAGAGATCGCATAGCATGTGGTTATTTAAAATTTATACTACATCCATATAGAAGTATATCCTTCCCTGTGAATGTTGATATGAACTTAATAACTAGAGAGTGAGTACTGTTGGTCTTGATTATAGTCATGCATCCTATATGAGGTAGTCACGGTTAGGCCATAGTATGTTTGAATGCATAGTATTCCTAACTACAAGGTAGCATTGAGTGGATATGCATTAAGAGATTTTATAAATCTTGTAGTTATACATTGAATGTATGCATATGAAAAGCCTGAGTAAATGCTGTAAATATGCATACATAAGTGTAGGTATAAATGTTGTGATGCATTGCATGAATGCATCGAGATAGTGCTTGTTTATCATGACTAACTAATGGCTGAAATGATGAATTGATGACAATTCTAGAACAATTTCAAGAGTTGTTATGAATGCAGGATAGTAAGTGCATGAAGAGGGTAGTCATGATCGATTGGCTGCTGGAAATGCTCTATGGAAGGGCAAGGTGGTACAAATAATATGCCTGTGAAGTAAGGAGTATCTAAACATTTCCTTTAATTTGCATAAACGATGTGACTATACCTTGCAATTTTAGTATGATAATGATTCACGTGAAGTAAATAAGTTTTGGTAATATTGATGCGATTAACAGTTGGAAGTATTTGAATTCTATAATTCTGAAAATGCTTTAGTGGTTGTTGCAGCAATGAAAAATTTATATGCATCAAGACTTACCAAGTGTTTGGTTGATTGAAGATCAGATTTCAAGTATTTTTTTTTGGGGGGCATGGCAATGTGGGTAAGACCATGACAAAGGCCGAAATCTACCTTGTGAAAGAGCCAACCCTCATGAGAAGAGTCTCATGGCTGTGAAATTAGTTTGTATGCAGAATGAGTTGTCAATTTGAATTTGTAAATTTCAGATTTGAGAAATTACTGACAACTACTAATCATTATTGGCTTGCATAGAATTGTGTCAGGAGGACGCATTGTAAGTGGGTGTTCATGTTATGTTAGTAAGCATAAAATCATAATGGGCATAGTGGTGCTACTTACAAGAGACCAACAAATGAGGATCACCTCATTGCCAAGCAAATCAATTTCTGTAGTAGACATAGTTGCAAATTCACATTGAATTTAATTACTAATTCCATTGCTTGGTTATGGAAAAATCAAATTTGGATTATATTGTTAGATAATGATTGACTGTTTGGCTACTTGATGAATTTTCCAAGGGTACATATTGCAAGAATACCATGTGTGATGGCCTACAGGAGCCAAACTTCACAAGGAGGTTTTCCCCTATCTTGGAAATGGGTTTCGGGTGAAACTCCATTGGACATTTTGGAAATGTCCCATCTTCACTACATGTTTGGTATTCAACATGAGTGAGCTGGTATAGATTATGTCGGTAAGACATGTGTGGGATATGGAATGTAAAAAGGAATTGGGGATGGAAAACTGAGGGACAGTCAACTCAGAGAAGGGAGCCCTTGTTCCTCCTTAACGAAGGAATACTACATGAGCAAATGGATAAGTGTTCTATGACCCTAGCTAAGAATATGCATGTCAAATTGTTAAAATCAATATGCAGGGCATGTTTAGATTTTATTTCGATTATGACAGATTGCTTGAGTATGAATAGGGCCTACATGGCTCACATCGGAAAGGGGTGCACACTTTTCCTGATATCGAGTAATGAAAGGGGTTTTCAATATTGACTACACCCTAGGGAGTGGACACACTCCTGGTGTCTCAATACTTGATAGTGAATGATATGAAATATGATTACAGTTTTAGAGCAATAACGCTGATGAGTTTGCTTATATTGCTTCTGTTGACAGGCTAAATAGATGCAGTTTGGTTGTTGATATAAATGCATTGTTGATATAAGTGTATTGTTGATATAAGTGCATGTGTTATTATTGATGGCTTGAAAAACCCATGTATGTTGGCTTGGCTGATTGGTTGTTGATATAAGTGCATTGTTGATATAAGTGTATTTTTGATATAAGTGCATGGCCTAATAAACCCAACTGTGTTGGCTTGGCTGATTTGTTGATGGCATGATAAAATCAACTGTGTTGGCTTGGTTGATTTGTTACTTCCCAGTCGGCATGAAGGTGTACTGGCTGGACATTAATTATTTGATGTTGAGGAGTAGCCTACGTGTTGACCTAACATCCAAGTCCATAGGAAATTCCAAGGCTTGCAAAGAAAAGCGAGACCTTGTGGACCAACGAGGAAACGCACAATACAGATAAGTATTGGATTATTTTGCAGCTTCTTGCTTATGAATATACATGTGTATATGGTTTGGTTATGATATTCTAAGCTCTTGTTTAGAGATAAAACTGATGAGAATAAACTAAACATGTTAATCTATTCAATGTTTGAATATAGGTATCGTTGGGAGCGAGGACTATGAGGGCATCCTAGGGGTGCGTGTGGACATGTGACTATCCTGAAGAGCTCAAAATGAGCAATAATGAAAAAGGTGCTAGTGGGACTATGAAGTCCCTAGCAGCCAGAGTTGTATATGAACCATGTGGAGAGACTCCATGGTTGAGAGGTCTGGAATAGACTAGAGACACTAAGTGTCATGGCAAAGAAGGGTTGGTCTAGCATTCATGGTGAAGTGAAAGAGGCTAAGAGAATGAAAACCACAATGGTGGTGTGGGTTCCAGAATGGAACAAGACAAAGAGGGGAAAAAAAAACTCTTGTTTCTCTCTCTTTCCTTTTTTTTGATTATATATATATATATATATATATATATATATATATATAT
>LPNX010080624.1:593412-607690 GCA_001517045.1 Pseudotsuga menziesii
ATAGAAAAAAAAATTGAGTAAATGATAAAGACAATTTCCTTCTGACAGAAATATCTTAACATCTATGCTGCTAAGAGAATCTAAAAAGTCAGCAACAAGGTCTTCAAAATCATAAAAGAATACCTCCTTGATCTGTTGTTCCAATTGACTGTGTTGCAACTGCTCTTCTTTTCCTTCACAATCTTCAATACCGAATGTAGACTGCTTGATCTCTGCTAAAGGAAAATACAAATTGAATTTCTGATCTAAAACTTTCTGCTCCTCTTCAGATTTGATGCTATTTCCCTGTGTCTACGTATCTGAAAACTGAACGCTGCCCTCATTATCTTCTGTAGATGTGAAACTGTTACTTGCTGATCTATCAATCTGCAAGTTTGGAAAATGTGGACTGCCCATAACATATGCTACATCAACACATTCTTGATCATGAACCTTGTTCTCTAGCTGAAAATCAAAAAGTCCCTGCAAATCTGAAAATGATAAGCTGTCCTCCTCATCTTCTGCAGATCTGAAACTATCTTCTACTAATATGCCAGAATGCTCAATGTGTTCAAAGTTTTCAGAAGGAGTAATCTGATCATCATCTTTAAATATTTCGAAAGAAACAATCTGATCATCATGATAGACATCCTTAATAAATGAATTTGATACAATGTTAACAGCATCCTCATGGCTATCGTGATGTGAATCAGCAATTTCTTGATCATAATGTAGAATATTCTCTTCAGCAGCATACTCATCAAAGATAGGTGAACAAAAAACTTCTGTATCTGGTAGAGAAAGACAGGCAATCTTCAAATCCTTCTCACGAATCACAGGTGAAAAAATGTCATAAGAAACCTCTTCAAAAATTTGGGAACAATCCTCTTTTGTAACTGATTGTTCATACACATCAAAGGCAGTATGTGCAACATAGATAAGATCTGATGCATCTACAGATATAAAATTCTCATTATAACCATTTGTATCATGAATATCTTCCTTAACAACATAACTTTCATTTCTGCAAACAAAAGAATCAACTGCTTCCTGCTGATATTCCTGTAATCTGGTTTCATCAAGATGATATGCTGGCTTGACACACCAAGCAATTTCCTTTCCAATAATCATATCTTTGTGGGATATATCAAGACTAGAAAGATTTTCAACAGATTTATGACAAGCATAAATACTCTTTTGATCATCTCTCGGCTGAAAAGAAAAGCTAGATGAAATTTGAATAAAAAATGAGTCTTCACAAACCTTATCATTTCCTTTTTCATCACCATCTTGGTCGAATATAGGAGAATCAAGATAAGATCCTGATGACAAAGATGAAGCTTCTTGAATAACAGGATCAACAATAACATCATGAAACAAATTTGGAAAATCCCCACCTCGTTGCTCATCATAATTTGAAATAGAATATTCATAAGGAGAAAGAATATATTTCTGGTTTTCAAACTGAAGATTAGGCAGTCCCTGCAAATTTTGTTCTACATGGATATTGCAATTTTCCCTGGTCTGCAAATCTGGAAGATGTGGACTGCTCTCAACATCTATTGTTGCTCTAATACTTTCACCTGTTGAACTTTCAATCTGCTCACAACAATCTTTTAAAAAAAGTTCAGCTGAGTACAGGTACTTACAATGCTTCCGAAAGCATGTGTGGAATTCTTTTAGTGAAGAGATGTTAGCAGCGGGAAGAGAAAAATACCAATCTCGTGCATCTTTTTCAAGTGAATACATGAACATCTTCATGAGAACATCTTCATGAGAACATCTTCATGATGAAATTTGATAAGGTGATCTGATGGATTCTGCTCTTTGTTTTCTCTAAACCGTGGAAGATAATCTCCCCAAACATCCATAATAGGTATTGGATTTGGAAAACCTGGAATATCAGAAAAAATTAACGGTGCAAACCTTCGAGCCACAATAGCTTCCGTGGACATTGGCCCGTGCATCTTGAAATAGTGGAGTCGCCAATTAATTCTTCAAGACAAATTTAGTTTCTTCTCCTCGGAAAGAGAAAGGGGTGACAGTAGATCAAATTAAATAGGGCTGCATAAAACTGGGGATGACTGAAACCTTCTAATTCTTCTAGCAGCCACTCTGTCAAACTTTGGTGAAAAATAGGCTTCAAAAATGCTGGTTTAAGTCCACCTCTTAAACCAGGAAAACTGATAAGTATCCCAGGGAAGATATGCTTCAGCTTCGTCCCCGGCAACGGCGCCAAAGATGTTTGTGCCAGAAATTGTTTCTAAGGCTAGAGAAACAAGCCAACACAATCTCAAGAGTAAAACTCAACAAATAAAGCAAAGTTTAGGGTTTTTGGTATGATTTAAATGGTTGTAAGCTTCAAGAACAGTCAGGGAATACATTCAAAAGAAAAGTAACAACTAAATCATAAACAGAAACTGATAAAGATGCATAACATATCACATAAGATCCAGCAAAAAGACTATGCTGAGGTTCATACATAAAGGATAAGCATTACCAGAAAATACACATTAACTAGCAATGAATTTATCATTTAAGAAGATAAACAAGCTCAATAACAAAGCCAACACAGACAAACTGCAAGGAAAAAAGTCATATATCCCATAATTTTATCAGCAAATGCTTATAAGAGCTACAGTACTTATCTCTGAACAAGTTTGCATACAAAACAGTCTTGTAAACCTCTTGATGCTCCCAAAAATCCAGAACCCTTCTAATGACTTCTCTATCTCTCTAAATAGGGTTTCTTTACAAAAATCAGTTAGGAGTGAACCCTAACTGCCTTCAAGCCATTCGAAGTAAAAAGTAAATGTGCAATATTACAAAATCTGATATTTACTAAAAATAGCAAACCACTAACTAATGAGCTTCTCAAAAAGATAACTAATAACTAATTGGACAACTGTCTTATAGATCTTTTGCTGCCCTTTGTGAATGATGGATCTAGCTCAATACACTTATTCACGTCCTTAAGACCTTCTGGAAAAGCTCCAAGCTTTGTGTAACAAGCTGCTCTGTTACTGTAGACCCCTGCATCATTGGGATTCCTTCTAAATGCTTCGGTATAATGCTTTATAGCCTCAGGATACTGCTGCTGCTTAAAGAATTCATTTCCTTTCTCCCGCTCTTCATCTGCCAACTTTGGATCAAAGTCTTCCTGTTGCTCCAAATTTTTCTTCGCTTCTGAATCTTCTTTTGTTGTGAAGAATCTACAAACCTTTCCTGGAAACACTAGTGACTGCAAATCATAGCAGTAATCTTTTGATATACTAGAACTAGATCCCAAAAGCCTCACCAAAGTGGCAGAAAATTTTGCAAAAAGTGATAATGGACTATCATTTTTATCCAAAAATCTCTGTTCAAGATTAGGCACCTTTTCACCAACTGAGGTATGTTGATGAAGTCCTGTATCTAGAGCGATTTTTCTGTTAAGAAATTGAGGGAACAAAGGCACCCAGATTGCAAAGGAGACAGAGTTTTCATAATTTCCCAGGGAACTCTTTTGATATGCATCAACTCTCTCTGATAGCTCAGCATCTAAACAATAAATGATCATATGTGTTTTTCAGTTTTCTATCAAACCAAATGTGGATGTTGATTACAGGCACTCCTACTAACTTTCCATTTTCTTGAACTAGGAAACCTCCTTCCATTCTTGGGGTAAAACTAGATTTAAGATGTCAACAGGCATTGCTGATACATAAATATCTCCTTCAACAATGCTTTCATTAGCTAGAAGAAAGTGTTTCACTGTGCTATCATTATTAAGCTCTATCAGTTGTAGTCGACAATTTATCTAAAGCCGACCACTTAATGATTGGACATGATCAACAATTGGCTTGCATAACCTCTCGGGTGGATTTCCATCTAGAAAGGCCATCTTTGACCCATGCTTTTCCTGAAGGAAACGGTTCAAGGCTATCAAAATACATTGCATTGAAAGCTCCTCTGGATTGATAAAATTTAAAGCTTTTGACATAGCTACAAATACTTCATCGCTGACTCAATCTGGTACACCCTGTAAAGTAGCCTGTGCACAAAGCTTCCCTGACAGCACTGCACCCTCCATTGATGCTAAATATTTCTTCTTTGTATAGTCACCAGCTAAATAAAATCCATTTATAGGCGACTTCTGCAGAGGACGACAAGGCTCACAATTGGGTACTGTCTTGTAGACGGACCTTGGATTTTTAACAACATGATACTTTAAAACCTTTGCTTTACTTCCATCATCTGCAATTTCATCTTGAAATAGTTTCGAGAGTTCCTTAAGTGTGGCTTCAAGAATCTCCTCATCACTGCGAGCAATCCATTCTTGTGCGGGTGCAAATACAAGCTACAGCATTGATCGATTTGGGATCATAGTATTCATGGCTCCTTTTGTATATGACGCAGAAGTTCCAGCGATTTTCCAGCAGACATAATTTCCCTAGCTATTCCACACACTGAGAATATCCTCCCCAAAGTGAAAACTTAACACAATACCACAAACATCATCACCATAATCCAGCTTATCTCCTACCAGTGCCAGTACCAAATCTTCCCAAAACCGGCATGAGACGGCCTTATTCATCCGAATTATCCACTTTCCACCATTGCGATTTCCTGCGTCCTCCCATAAAGGCCGAATACCCTCTTTGAAAAGGTGCAAATTCGTTGGGTTTGGCATAGAAGAAACCCGAGCAAAATGGAAATAACAAACCCAAAATCCTTCCACAGTGCTGAACTCCACAATTTTTTTCATGTTTTCTTGATATGATGCTTGTGATCTAACTCCAGGTTGTCAACGAAGGTACCAGAAAACAGATCGATGCTGTAAAGGATGGAGTCCAGCTTTAAGTTCTCTGCTATGTCATTCCCTTTCTTCTAGTTCTTTCTCGTGGTGGGCTTTGTCGTCTCGTTCTTTGTTGATCATTTCTGCAGTGAGGGGTAATAATGGCGGTCGGTCATTGGGTATCAATTCGAGACGAGATGGAGTCCTTACGAGTCCTCTGCTGTCCGATTTTTCTGAAAGCTCCATTTCTTTTTAGCTTTCCCAGCTGAATTTGAGGTTTGTTATGGCGATCAACTTCACTGTTTTGCTCCAACGGTTAACTAGTTGTAACAGAAATTATGCCTCTGTACAAACCCGTGAACTAGAACAGGGACACATGTGGCATATGTTTGGAGGTCGCTTAAGGCCTTTTCCCATTTCGCTAGTCATGTTTCTTCCCTTAGATATTCTCCAATAATAGCAACTTGGATGTACAAGTGTCCTTCAGGATACAATTTGACTACAAACAGCAAAATCATGAAGCCCTAATTTCCCGTGAAACCACCAAAACCTTTCCTTTGTTTGGCAGTGGCCATGTCCGATTTTTTAGCGATTATGGCTATCCCACTAAGTCCTTCATATTTGAATATGCCTGTAAATGACAACTCATCTCACATTTACCTTAAACCACGCTGCTACCTGTCAAAAGAAATTGCATTCGAACTCATAACGACCATGATTTCCTCACGCTGTGTAACCATTTGGAATCATGATGTTCCCTACATCAACACGTAATAAACACTTCCCAATACGTGATTAATCACTCTTCGTTCAAGAAAATACCAATTTTTTGCTAGAAAATCGGAAGAAATGAGGGCCGTGATATTCTTGTAGCGCGCCCTTTGTAATTTTCTGCTCCAGCGCTACAAGAATATCTTTAGTGCTATTTTTTCGCTATTTTTCAGATTTTGGACACTTTATATGAAGTTTATAAAACTGCTTGATGATGATCATGCCTTATAGTGCTCAGAATATTCATTTGTGAATCCATTTCTTTGATATAGTGACTTTAAAAACCCCATTCAAAATGTAAAGGCTCAACTATAAAACAAAGATATAAAAGCCAAGTTCAAAAGTTTACCTAACAACCAAAACTTTTCTGAAGGAAGCAAATAATATAATTTAAAACAAAAAATTACTTCAAATAAAATGAAAATCAAACCAAAATTGGAGAAGTCAAACCAAAATTGAAGAAACAATTTACTGACTTTAACACATTCCATACTCTCCACTCTCCCATGACTCCATTCTTCAATTCACGACCGTATTCCATTGTGTTTTCTTGCCTATCTCCACGTAGGGCCTGGAATTTCCCATCCTCATGCAAGGAGACAACCACCTTTCTCTCCATTTCTTTGCTTTCCTCACGCATGGGTTTCTCTTTTGGGTTTTGTGCATGCAGTGAGCTGGAAAAGCAGCCTCAAGGGCATGATTTCTACTATGTATGAGAAATAGCCATGGTTTTCATCCATGATTTTGACTGGCTGTTGGTTTAACCTGCGATTTGGGTTGCTGTTGCTCTTCCCATGATTTTTTGGGTGCTGCTGAGAGTCCAATTTCTTCTTCCATTTTTGGGCTATGCATTCCCTGTTGTTTCAGTGTTGGGATCAGGGCTGTTGTTTTCCCCATGATTTTGTTACTGTGGTTTCACCGCATTTTGGGCTACTGTAGGGTTGACTGAGTCATTTTGGCCACAATAGGGCCAAGAAAAACTCAGGAATTGTTTTCCCCTGTCTAAGATGTGAACTGCTTGTTTGGCTGCGTATATGCAATAGTTGGTCTTCATACTGTGTTGGAGTGGGATGAAGGATTGGTCTTCTTGATAGACTTGGGGGTGTTTGGGAGCCACACAGATAGAGCTAGAGGGCTGGATTTCTTCTCCACAACCCAAGAGTAGCACTGGAAAGGGGGGTCAGGGCCTGAGGGACTGTGTGGCCAAGAAGGGATTAATTTACTGGTGTTGGGTGTGTGTAGGTGTCCTAGAAGTTAGTCTAGTTCTGGTGTAGGAGTCCTTAGCTCTTCAATGAGCTCCCTAGCGTATCATTCAGCTTCTCCTAGCTCCTTGATAGCCTAATAAACCCTAATTTGTTGGATTGACTTACTTGTGTACCCTGGCTATGTGTAAGCCTGCTTAGTCCCTTATTCCTTAGGGAATCATGCCCAGCTCGGGGGTGGCAGCATTGCTGAGAGATCAAGGAGCATGTTGGCCTATGGTTGGGTGGAACGTTGCAGTGACGTAGCTGGTTGCGGGATGAATTCTTTATAAAATGAGTATTCTTGACCATTTTGTCTCTGCAATTATATTTACTTATAATGAATTATGGTGAACATGTTGAATGCTCGAATGTATGATTTTTCTTCCACTGTATGTTAAACAATTATGCATCTCTACATGTATTTACTTCCAAGCATTTTATTTCAGTTTATATGTATGTACATGTTCATGGGGCTAGATGCCCAGATCTTTAGTGTTATGGTAATGTCCTCTTCGCCCGTCGGAGGGTCGAGGACATTACATGAGAACATTCTCATATTTCCTGTAGTCCTCCATCAAGGCCCAAATTTCTTATTTCAGCCAATCCCAGCCAACATGGAATAAGTTTGTGGTAAAAACATCTAGGCTCGATGCTTTATCTTTAGCCATTTCTTTAACAACATTTTCTACTTCCTCCATCTCAATGGATTTTCCGAGGATTTGGTTATGGTCCTCCATGATGATCTTGGGAATGTGAGTTAGCACCTCTCTTTTGGCTTCCTCCCTATCTCTATCTGGTTCCTGAAGGAGATTGGAGAAATAAGAGTTCAAAGTGGTCTCCAACTCTTCTTGGGATTCGACAATGCTCCCATCCTCCTTCTTCAATCTATCCATCCTGTTGCCCTATCTGTGTTGAATGACTGCTTTGTGGAAAAAACTGGTATTTCATTCTCCTTCCTAAATCCATTTAATTCTAGATTTTTGGTTCCCATAGACTTCCTCTTGTTGTTCTCTGTGATTGAATTCCTTCAATAGAGTCTTCTCCTAAATCCTCAGTTCATCTAATTATTCGTTGATCATTACTTGAGATTGGTGCTGCTTAATTTTGATCTCTAAGGTCTATTTTTCGTGGAAGATGTTGCCGAATGACTCCTGATTCCATTTCTTGATGTGGCCTTTAAGGACTTTAAGTTTTTGTTGAAATTGAAACATATGGATGCCTCTGATAGGAGAGGAGATCTCCCACCATTCCTTGAGTTTCTCATGGAATTCCAGTTAGAGGATCCAGAATTTCTCGAATCTGAAAGGTATGCAAGGGTTGACTCCGACATTTTGCCAATCCAGACTTATGGGCCAGTGATCCGACCCTGCCACTAGCATAACCACTGCTTTGAGGTTACCAAAAGCCATCATGATCAATTCTGAAAGTAGGAATCTATTAAGTATGCATGCTATCCCTCTGTCTCCCATCTGCGTATTGTTCCAACTGAATATGCTATTGGAAGTTCTGACATCAATCATGTTAAGATCATTAATAGTGTTATTAAAGAGAGTACTCGAAGCATTTAGGTTCCGAATACCTCTTTTTTTTTCATCGAGGTTCCTGCTCAGGTTAAAGTCACCTCCAATAATCCAAGATTTGTCCTCAACTAAGGATTTTAAGTCAGAGAACGACTCCAGAAATGTAGGTTTCTGTTCAGCACTCGGGGGACCGTAAACATTGGAAATGACGCCTCTTATTCTGGTACCTAAAATGTGGAAGTCTGCTATGAGAGTGCATGGGGTGGCAAGGAAACCCAATAAATTCACCTCACAAGGGTTCCAAAGGATTCTCAGGCCTCCTGCCACCCCTCTGGCGTCTATTTCTACCAATTCACGCCCCTTCCACACTTTTCTGGCTATACCTGCAAGTTCTTCTCCCGAGCATTTTGTTTCCTGCAGGAAGATTATCCTTGATTTGTCTCTTTCAATCCTTCTTTTAAGAAGACAATTTTTAAGAGCGCTTTTACATCCTCTGATATTCCAAGTTGTAATCTGCATCAAGAATGGGTTAATTAGAGGGAGAAAGGGTTGCATCTATTGTTGGATACTGCCCTGAAGCCACCATTTGTTCCCCTATTTCTCTGATTCGTTGAACATTGCTAGGTATTCCCCTTTTATCTTTCTTCGGATTTTTCTTGCCTTCGGTGGCTTTGAGGGATTCAACCACTACCCCGAGGGAGCTTGAGTTTTTATCTTTAATGATGGATTTCTCAAGTAGGGAAACCTGCTGAGGGGGAATCAAGGTTGGATCTTTGTCTAAACAGGTCACTTCCATTCTGTCAAGGTCTAGGTCACCTATTTCCATGTCTTCTGAGATGACTTCCATAGTTCCTAATACTTTATTGGATTCCTCTGGTTGGCTTTGTAGAAGGGGATTTGAGTTAGTTTTCTTAGTGCCAGGAATTTATTTTGGGGTTATAATCTTACTAGTGTCTTGGATGTCTTTGTGCTATTCTTCTTGTTTTTTTTTCTTGAAGTTTATCCTGCACTATGTCTACCTATCAGTCAGCTACATCTTTTTTTTTTATCTTCCTGGAGGGTCTCAAACTGGTTCTGGGTCTGCACTCTTTTGTTTACTTCTATCCCTGAGGTCTTCCTTGCTTGCCGCTTTTGTTTTGGATTTTGGTGAACCCCTCTGCATCCTGAGTTTCTTGATCTTTCTTCCCTCCTGGTCTTTTATTTTGGGGGCAATATCTGAAAAGGTTCCCATGTTCATGGCATCTTCTACACCGAAATGGGATCTTCAATTAATATATGGCCTAAAACCATTCCTCTTCTTCCCAAGTTAAGTCTATTCCATCTCAAAAATCTCTGGAAATATCAAGGTAGATGCATATTCTTGCATACGATATGTATTTCCTCTATCCCATTTTTTCTGAGACTTTGATAAAGTTCCCCAAAGTGTTCCCTATGTCCATCAAGATTTATTCCTTCCAGTATTATATTGGGAGGGAATACATTCTTATCCATATAGGGGCTATCGTCAGATTTTCCTTGTTAGGGTCAAATCTCTCTTTCCATGGCCTTAAGAAGAGGCCCGCCGAATTATAAAATTAGGGACCATTCTCAAATATTTTCGTTCTGTCCTCTTCATTGAAGAAAATAATGGTGAAGAACCCTGTAGCTCCCAATTGGAGATCATAGTGTCCTTGAGGTTTCCACGTTGAGTTGATCCACCATACGAGGGTATTTTCTATGGGCCAAATGCCCACAAATTTTCCTATGAGTTCCCTTTCTTTCATGTATTGGATGTCCTCCCTGAATCTTTCGTATTTGATATGTATTCTTGGTATAGTATTGGATTTCATGACACATTGTCCTATCCTTCCTGTACCCTGATTATTTGTTTCTTCCTTTCTGGTTCAGCTACACCCTTCCCCATCTTTGGGTGAGATCTGAGCATTGATTACTCCTTTTCCTTTGTCATTTTATTTTTCCAAGATAACTGACTCTGCCTTTGTTTTTTCATTCCTTCCATGATCCCTCTCCCCCCAAGGAGGTGCAGGAACCATCTTGAAGGCATACTACTGGACCGTCACTGACCTTTCTGCGCACTGAGAAACCTACCTCCTATAGTCCTCTATTTCCCATCTGCCCGTCTGCAAACCATTTGAATGTAAATATTGAATCGATGGATATGTTTAATTACTTATACATTTTTTATTAGATATACTAGAGTATATCTAACACCATATTATATAGAATTCTTGTATTGTTTGTTGTTGTTGAGAGCAAATTGTTGGCACAAGCGAGATTGGAAAAATATCAACGAGGATCTACTTCAACCGTCCGTAATAAGGTATTATTCGAAGTCCCTTAGTGTTTTATGTTTGGGTTCTCTTGCATATTGGGAAAGGATTGAGTTCTTGTTTCTAGTTGTCTATTGTGGTACACCCCAAGCCATAGGAAGTTTCTCTCCATAACAGTCTAGAAAAGAGATAACCCTACACCTGAAGACACTCTTCACAATTCTGAAGAAAAGAGAGTGTTCCTTTTTCATAAATAATCTACATGGTCCGAAAAAGTGATAAACTACCACCAATGTAGATGATCTTTTAATTTAACTTAATGAGTTTGAATGAACAAGTTTACTCGGTTGTCCAATCAATTTTAAGGAGTCGAAATAGGGCCTAAACATAAATCCATAGGGGCTAGGAGCTTTATAACTGGGTATAGCTTTGTAAAAAGATGCAAAATAAGGCTCATTTTGTCATGAAAAACAACTAAGAAGGCTCATGTACACCTAACACAACCATGGCATGGGTACCATAAAGACGACATGATGTTCTAAATTAAGGATACCCATGTAAATGAGGCCCTTTCCATCGAAGAAAAATCATGTGTGCGAGGTAAAATTGGTTATACACCATAGTCCATGGATGAAAAAAGTGATCCTAGGTATGAGCGGAGGATAAGGTGTGAGTGCAAAGCATGCAATGAAGTTTAAATCCTACCCTATATGTGACAGAAACCAACTTTTCGATCATCCAAGGCCGGTTGCAGCTAGGAAAACACCAAGGAATTAGTTCGGATATAAAAAATTGACTTTCAATTATATACAGTGAGTAAATTTTTTAAATTTTACTATAAATATATCAAAATCAAAATCAAAACATACCATTTGGAATTTTTACCATATTCAGAAATTTTACCTCTAAACTTCAATTGCTCGGTGTGGACAACCTGGTGGACCATTTTTGAGTCCACAAGTTGCAATTTGGTGTTCTGTTGCTCCTCTTTCATTTATTCCATTCCAATTTTATATTTAATGGTAAATTTTGTGATTTTCTGCCAGCCCTAAAGGCATCCAGTAGTAATCATAGGTGGCCTTTCTTAGACCTGCGAGTGCAACTTTTAATATTGGGGTTCCTGCAGTGCAACCCATGAATGGTTCGTGCTTAGTAGAAAGCACAATCACAAATACAGTGTGAGCTCAAGTTTTTTCAAAAAATAGAAAATGAAAAGGATTTTGTATGGAATCTAATGAGGGATATGTTTGCTTGGCAGGAAATCATTATGACGGAATGGCCAGAATGGGAACATGAGGACATGGATCACGATGCTATGCGATATCCTGCCACTTTGCAAGCTATAGAAGAGTTTGGCTTGTTAAAATTATATTAAACATTGAATATGTTTTCCCAAGTCCATCTTTTGGAGATCTTGGTGAGATATTGGGATCACGATATTGGGTTATTCAACCTCTAATGGGAGACCTTATATTTGACCATAGATAATATTTACTTTATCATGAGACTATCTCAGACGGGAAAACCTGTGAACCTATAGGGCACCAGGTGAGGCAGTGATCCTCTCAGTGTGCAAGTCTATGTCAACACCTACTACTTTCCTGGGACACAAAAATTGGGGACACATATCGTGATTTCATATATTAACATCTTTCCACTGAAATTTATGGTAACCACCATGGCTACAGTTTCTGGGTCATCTACACTACATTTGGAAACATGGACCCACCTGTGTGTTGTGGTGTATGCGAGATACATTGTTTGATTGGTGCTCGAGATTACTCCTGATTACGAAGAAACAAATGTCAGATTGCAAGAGGGGCTGAAAGAAGAACTTTGGATATGCTAGTATCTTAGTTGCGTTCTTCTTTGAGAGGGTTACTTCTCTCAGTCTCGCATTGATGCTACCATAATGCCCACCCTGTGAGCCTAGAATCGTGTGTTGGGGTGACATTTTCCTCTGTAAATTTGATAGTGGTGGGATCCAAATTGGCTATGACAATGAATTCTATTCCTGGTGGGACAGACAGGTGCCTGCTCTTGATCAATTTCCTATGCTGGATTAGATTTCCATGGAGATCTAGAACTCATCCTCCCTTCTGGAGGATCATGGGGGGATATAAGTATATATATATATTTTTTCATTATTTGATTCTTATGATGTTTGTTCATAAAATATATATATACATATGTACGTGAGTTTGACCTTCTTTATGTTTATATGCATATGTTGGACCATTCCTGCTTAACAGACATCCCATAACTTTTGTGTGGCCCGTGCAGGTTGGCGGTGATGATGGGATACTTCGTGTGGTGTAGGGGAAGATGGCCAGGCTTACCCAGGACGTCCCCACACTCAGGATGGAGCAGGTCCCCATGGCTATGTAGGAGCATGTGGTTGGAGTTCCTCCATCCTGGTTACACCTTCTTAGAAGGGTAAATATGGTTGTATTGTGCTATTGGGAGGCTGTGGAGCTAGCCACAACCGAGGAGGATGAGCACTAGCCCTAGAATTAGGAATATTATAGATTATGATCCTATTTTTTTTATATTGATTTAATCATCACAGGATCTTCGGATCAAACTTGATATATCTACAGACATATTTTTACACACACACACACACACACACACACATATATATGTACACGTGCCTCAAATATGTCTGTTATATTTATTTTACAATGTGTGTGTTAAGTGCCACTCGAGTATATAATTTGCATATGCATCAGTAATTCTATTTTGATTTCTTGAAATATGATTGTATGAAATGTATTCAAATTTTCTTTCAAGTAACCTAACACGTAAAAACTAATGTAGTAAGTTAGGGTTTTGCATCTGATAATCACCATTAAGCTGGGAAACCACGATATGGGAGTCAAGCATGACTTCCATATGGGTAATTCCACTCAATGTAGCTCAATGACTGCATTGTATTCAGCCACATTATTATTCGCAGGACCTAGGAAGGTTCCACCAAAGGCAACTGATTGTCCTAAGGGTGTATAGATAACACAGGAAAACCTATGAAACACTTGAATGACATATAAAGCAACCAATAGACAGTTTAAGAAACATTAACTAGTTAATGACCTATTGGAAATAATCATACACCAATAATAATACAAGAAAAAGTATCATTCATAGGCATAATACTTCTTCAGCTAGATCCCATTTCTGGGATCTGCATCTTATTACCATCATATTCGGTTAATTCATAAGATCCATTATTAAAACCTTGACATAATGTATGGGCCTAACCACATGGACTTGAATTTTCTATAGATATATCAAGTCTGATCCAAATATCCTGTAATAATTAAATCAATATAAAAAAATAGGATCATAATCTATAATATTCCCAATTCTAGGGCTAACCCTCATCCTCCTTGGTTGTGGCTGGCTCCACAGCCTCCCAGTAGCACAATACAACCATATTTACCCTTCTAAGAAGGTGTAACCAAGACGGAGGAACTCCAACCACATGCTCCTGCATAGCCATGGGGGTCTGCTCCATCTTGAATGTGGGGATGTCCTGGGTAAGCCTAGCCATCTTCCCCTACACCACACGAAGTATCCCATCATCACCACATGAAGTATCCCATTGTCACTGCCAACCTACACATGCCACACAAAATTTTTGGGATGTCCGTCAAGCTGGAATGGTCCAACATCTGCATATGAACATAAAGAAGGTCAAATTCACATACATATGTG
>LPNX010080624.1:608352-629270 GCA_001517045.1 Pseudotsuga menziesii
TAATCCAACATAGGGAAACTGATCAAGAGCAGGAACCTATCTGTCCCACCAGGAATAGAATTCATTGTCATAGCCAATTTGGATCCCACTAGTGCCAACTTGATGGAGGAAAATGTTGCCCGAATGCATGATTCTAGGCTCACAGGGTGGGCATAGTGGTAGCGTTAATGTGAGGTTGAGAGAAGTAAACCTCTCAAAGAAGAACACAACTAAGATACTAGCATATCCAAAGTTCTTCTTTTGGCCCCTCTTGCAATCTAACATTTGTTTCTTCATAATCAGGAGTAATCTTGAGCACCAATCGAACAGTGTATCTCGCATACACCACAACACGCAAGTGGGTCCATGTTTCCAAATGTAGTGTAGATGACCCAAAAACCCTAGCCATGGTGGTTACCATAACTTTAAATGGAAATATGTTAATATATGAAATCATGATATGTGTCCAAGATTTTTGTGTCTGAGGAAATCAGTAGGTGTTGACATAGACTTGCACACTGAGAGGATCACTGCCTCACCTAGTGCCCTATAGGTTCATAGGTTTTCTCCTTTGAGATAGTCTTGTGATAAAGTAAATATCATCTATGCTCAAATATAAGGTCTCCCATTAGAGGTTGAATAGCCCAATATTGTGATCCCAATATCTCACCAAGATCTCCAAAAGATGGACTTGGACATGCATATTCGATGTTTAATATAATTTTAACAAGACACACTCTTGTATAGCTTGTAAAGTGGAAGGATATCTCATAGCATCGTGATCCATGTCCTCATGATCCCATTCTATCCATTCCAGCACAATTATTTCCTTCCAAGAAAACATATCTCTCATTAGATTCCATAAAAAATCCTTTTCATTTTCTATTTTTTGAAAAAACTTGAGCTCACACTGTATTTGTGATTCTGCTTTCTACTAAGCGCGAACCATTCATGGGTTGCACTGAAGGAACCCCATATTAAAAGTTGCACTCATGGGTCTAATGAAGGCCACCTGCGATTACTATTGAAATCCTTGTATTGATACGAGAGAAAAACAATTTCTCCCTTTGAAAAAACCCTAGTTTTGACAGTTTTCTTGTACTAGTTTTTTACCCTATTCTTTTGAGACTCGTTTGCAACTAGCTCATCTCTGTGTTGTTCATCTAGATTTTCTAACTGAAGTGAATGTTCTTCAATATCTGTGGTATCAGGAAACACATGAATAGAATTTTTTAGGGATGATATCTGGAAATCAACTAGTGATACTGCTACCACTCCATCAACGAGATGGAAAAGAAAAAAACCAGTTGCAGTCTTAACATTAGTATAGTATTCCCAAATTTCAAGGTACAACATGATATGCCAATTTGACCTACTTCTGTTGATAATGCGCTTAAGAATGGTTTTCCTGGTCTTATTGACCACCTCTACTTTTCCATTCACCTGAGGGTAAAGGGGATATGAGTGATCTTTTCTAAACCCTAGCATCGAGGTCAACTTAGTCATCATGCGGTTCTAAAAGTGACTTCCATGATCAGTGACAATATGCATTGGAATACCAAACCTAGCAATTATTTGGTTAAAAATTGTCTGATTTTTAACATTAAGCTTAGCATAACATTAGGATCTTTAACCGAGAGAACAACAAGCATAGCAATCAAACACAAGAGACAATGAACATAGTGTTTTTCCTCGGGGAAACCATAAATGGAGAAAACCCTACAACTTCCTCAGAGATAGAATCAGCACCAAAGTAAAACACAAAAATAGTAAGTGATCTTCCGATAGCAGAAACCTTCTTTCTATCTAGCCCCAGTGTCTTCTCCTTCCTTAACTATGCACTACACTTGAGTGTGTGTGATATGTTGTTCTAAATAGAGAGTCCAGCTCTCTATTTATACTAATCTCGACATGACTAAAACTTTACTAGGGCCGACCTCTCTAGGAGAGTCTAATAACCCTAGTGCCCTGGAATTGTGGGGACTTTAACCCTTAGACAATAGGAGGGTTACCCACCATGAATTGACATGACTTTTTTACAATATAGGTCCTCCCAATAGGAACATCGAGGCATGACATGACACAAGTACATCCTGGAATAAACATCGGGTTACAATAGATAAGAAATACAAGTGAATACATTCTGAAGTTACAATTACATCAACACTCCCTCTTAACTAGGAAGGTATTCTCTCGACCCAATTTTCATCACTGTTCTTCTTCTCTAGATCATCTCGTCATATGTATCTTCAAGTCATGTTCATCTTTAAGTCATCTTCATCTTCAATTCATCTTCATCTTTGCATCTGGATCATCACTCGATTTAGATCATCATCCCTGGATCTGGATCATCACTCGATCTGGATCATCAATGGACATCATCACTGGATCTGGATCATCGCTTGATCTGGATCATCGCTTGATCTGGATCATCACTGGACATCATCACTGGATCTGGATCATCACTCGATCTAGATCATCACTGTTGGATCATCATTACTGGATCATCACGGTTGCTATCTCATGATTCTTCTCGTCACAGGAAGTTCTATAGAGCCAGCCCTTTTTCATGCTGGTTGTAGGCCTAGCCTCCATGTAGGTCTTCTTCAGTGCTTATATCTAACACCAAGTTAGAATGGCCCATCTAGCACTTACATCTAACCTACTAGTCAGAAAGGCACACCCAGCACTCACATCTGATCATGTAGGAACCAATCCTACAATCACATTAGAAAGGCCCAGCACTCACTTTCACCAGGATGATAGGACACAACTACTATCATCTATGAAAAGGGTCAGCACTTACAACCACCAGTATTATAGGACACAACTACTATCATCTGTGGAAGGGCATAGCACTCACATCCACCAACATGGTAGGACACACCTACTACCATCTATGGAAAGGCACAACACTTACAATCACCAGCATTGTAGGACACACCTACTACCATCTGTGAAAAGGCACAGCACTCACATCCACCAGCATTATAGGACACACCTACTATCATCTGTGGAAAGGCCATCACTCGCATCTGATCATGTGGGAACACATCCCTCAATCACATCAGAATGGCTCTCAGTCCTAGACTGAGGGTTCCTGGTACCTCACTAGGTAGCTCCATTCCAAGAATGGCGATAGCCCTTATATTTGACACCAATTTAGAATGGCTAGCACTCACATTCACCAGCATGATAGGACATAACTACTATCATCTATGAAAAGGCTTAGCACTTACAACCACTAGCATGATAGGACACAACTACTATCATCTGTGGAAGGGCATATCACTCACATCCACCAGCATGGTAGGACATACCTACTACCATCTATGGAAAGGAACATCACTTACAATCACCAGCATGGTAGGACACACCTACTACCATCTATGAAAAGGAGTAGCACTCACATCCAATAGCATGATAGGACACACCTACTACCATCTGTGGAAAGTCTAGCACTCACATCTAATCATGTGGGAACACATCCCTCAGTCACATCAGAATGGCTCTCAATCCCAAACTAAGGGTTCCTGGTACCTCACCAGGTAGCTCCATTCCAAGAATGGCTATAGCCCTTATATCTGACACCAAGTCAGAATGGCCTGCACTCACATCTGACATGGAAGGAACCTAATCCTTTAGCCATGATAGAATGGCTTAGCCCTTACATCTGATCAAGTGGGAACACATCCCTCTATCACATCAAAATTTACATGCACTCATATCTGATCATGTGAGGACACATCTCACAGTCATATCAGAACGGACCTCAATCCCAGACCAAGTATTCCTGGTACCATACCAGGCAGCTCCATTCCAAGAATGGCAATAGCCCTTATATCAGATCATGTAGGAACCAATCCTACAGTCATATCAGAATGGGTCAGCACTCATATCTGTCATGGAAGAAACCAATCCTCTCACCATGACAGAATGGCTCGGCCCTTACTTCTGACCATGGAAGGAACCAATCCTCTCACAATGTCAGAATGGCTATGGGTCTCATCATTTTCCCTTGGAGGAAACCTCGATCTGGAGAACACCAAGATTCTCCCTAAAGTACTCAAACTTCACCCTAGCCAATGGCTTCATCAACACATCATCTATCGGTTCCCCCGTTGCAACATACTGGAGCTTTACTGCTCCCATCTGCACCATATCCTTGATATAGTGATACTTGATCTCGATATGCTTTGACACTTCATGGAACACTGGATTCTCTGACAACTTCATGCAACTCTAGTTGTCATAATGTATACAAGTAGCATCCAACTGGAGATCAAATAAATCAAACAGTAGCTTCTGTTGCCATACTACCTCACAACTAGCTGAACAAGCTGCAACATACTCTGCTTCAGTTGTACTAAGTGCCACACAAGATTGCTTCATGCTAAACCAAGAGAGCACACCTGATCCCATACTGAAGCAAAAACCTGAAGTGCTCTTCCTATCAGTGGCACTGCCTTCCCAATCTAAATCAACATAACCCTCTAGGTTAATCTTCTAATTTGACTCATACTTGAGCCCATAATCATTTTTACCCCTCAGGTACCTCAGAATATTCTTTGTAGCAATCAAGTCAACATGTCTCGGATCTGTCAGGAACTGGCTCAAGGTGTTCACAGCAAAGAAAATATCTTGGCTCGTGCTTGTCAGTTACATCAAGGACCCAATCATTTCACGATACATCATAGCATCAACCGTCTCTAATGAAGCATCACTCAATAGATTTAGGTTCGATGCCATAGGTGTGGCCATAGCCTTGCAGTCCATCATCCCAAACCTCTTCAGGATCTCTACTGTATATTTCCCTTGTCCCAGGGAAATCCCATCTGCATTCTGCCACACCTCCATGCCTAGAAAATAATGCATCATACCCAAGTCCTTCATTTTGAACTCGGAAACAAGCTTCCTCTTCGTATCAACAATCAACCCATCCATACCTGTTACAAAAATATCATCTACATACATTAGGAGCATCACTGGGTTTCCATCTTCAACCTTGTCGTAAAGGTTGGAATCTACTTTACTCTTAGTAAAGCGTAAACTGGATAGAAAGCTATCCATTCTGCCGTACCAAGTCCTGGGTGTCTATTTCAAACCATACTAGGATTTCTTTAATCTGCATACATGAGACTCTCTGTCATGTGTCTCAAAACTGATTGGTTGCTTCATGTACACTTCTTCTTCCACTACACCATTCAAGAAAGCAGTCTTGACATCCATTTGGTTTATCTTCCATTTCATAACTGCAGCCAAAGCAAGTACCGATCTGATGGAAGTGTATCTAGCTACAGGTGCAAAGGTTTCTTCATAGTCTATTCCTTCTTTCTGGGAGAAACCATGAGCAACAAATATTGCCTTATATTTCTCTATACTACCATCTGCAACATGCTTGATCTTGTAGATCCATTTGGAAGTTACAACTCATTTCCCTTTTGGTCTTGGGACAACATCCCAAACATCATTCTTCATGATTGACTGATACTCTTCAATCATAGCATCCTTCCATTCTTTTCGTTCTTCTGCTTCTTCATAATTGGAAGGTTCTTTATCAATAAAATCACATAGTAATGCTACATACCTGGAGTAGGATCTGGTCCTCTTTCTTTCTCTATGATTCTCTTCTGGAGCCCCATATATTTTTGCACCTTGGATAACTTCTCATACCCAAGCAAGTTTCCTCTTGTGAGGATTCTTTTCCTGAGGTGGATCTACACGTCTTTGTGGTTCTTCAAATTCTTGATCTTCTTCTTGAGCTTCTTCATTCATGGTTGTGTCATGAATCTTGGGTGCTTCTGCTTCTTCAAATTATTCAGTAGGTTTCTTTCTGGATTTGTTGTAAGCTATGTCTTCATCAGATTTCACATCCCTACTGATATCAATCTTCTTGAAATCTAGGAAGTATATTCTGTAAGCCTTCAAGTTTTCATAATATCCCACAAATATACCCTTCTTACCTGAAGGATCTAATTTTGTTCTCTTCTCTCTTGGAATGTGTATATACACAGGACAGTCGAATATTCTTAGATGGCTAACTTCTGGTCTCTTATCAGAGAAGACTTCTTTGGGAGTCTTGTTCTTGAGTACTCTATGTGGAGTACGGTTCTGTACATACACCGCTGTTCTAGCGGCTTCCACCCAAAGATGCATAGGAATATCTTGATCATGAAGCATTGCTCTTGCAACTTCCATGATAGTTCTATTCTTCCTTTCTGCAACCCCATTCTATTGTGGATTATAAGGAGTGGATTCTCTTTGAATTCATTTGAAGTGAATTCTCTGCCATTGTTTGATTGAAAGGTCTTGATCTTCTTTTCAGTGTGATCCTCGATCAAGGCTTTGGATTCCTTGAACTTGTTGAATACTTTGTCTTTGTTATTCATGAAGTAACCCCATGTCTTCCTAGAAAAGTCATCAATAAAAGAAACATAATATGCATACCCGCTTAGTGAGATTGATGACATAGGACCACATACATCGTAGTCGATGATTTCCAAGATTCCTTTTTCTTTGCTTTCACTGCTTGTAAATGTCTTCTTTGTATTCTTTACTTTCGCACATCCTTTGTAGACCCCATCATGTTTTGCTTGGATTTATGGAAGACCTTCAACAGCTCTGCTTGCAATAGGTAGTGCTCTGTAATGCACATGTGTAATACTTCTATGCCAAAATTCATTTGGATCTACTGTGTCATGGACCAATGCCTGTTCTAGATGGCCCTTTAATTTGTACAAACCTCCTTCTTGTTCTCCAATCACTACTACATCATCGATGGTCTTTTCTTTTGGCCACATGATGACTTGACCATCTATGAATGCAACCCTCATTCATTTTGCATCTAATGCAAATATGGAGAGAAGGTTCTTCTTGGGTCCTAGCAAAAACAATACTTCCTTCATTGTCATAGACTTTCTAGAGTCTATTTTATAGGAGGATTCCTCACTACCTTTTATTGGATACTGGTAGTCATCTCCTAGCTTCACCTTGTGAGGTGATTCATGTTCGGACAGTTTCACAAAGGATTCCTTGAATCCTGTCATATGCTTGAAAGCCCCACTGTCTATAAGCCAATCAGTGCTTCCATGAGTAATGTTTCCCATAAGAGCAAAAATCAAAACATATTCATCTTCACTGGAAGAATCTTCACTTTCATATCTAGTTTTCTTCTTGGAAGGTTCATCATCCTCTGCAACATGAGCATGATGTCTTCTCTTATTTCCCTTCTTCTTATGAGAGTTAATATTGTTTCTAGAACAATCTTTTGCAAAGTGTCCTCTTTCATCACATGTATAACATCTCAATTTAGATAGGTCCTTTCTAATTTTATCTTTATGGAAAAATTTCTTACCGTTGGAGTGATGCGGGTTTCTTTTGCCTTTCTTGGAGTGAACTATGAAGGCTTGATATTCACTTCCCATATTCTCTTCTCAAGCTACTATCTGAGCTTCTTCTTGAGAGCATTCTTCCCATAGTTTGCTGAACTTGACTAACTTCTTTCTGGCACAGATACCTTGGATGAATGAATCCCATGGCCTAGGGAGGCCATTCAATGTTGTCATCATAATTTCTGCATTCTCCACTTCTTCATCTAGAGCTTCTAGTTGTTCTTTGATCTAGGAGACCCTTGTGAAGTAAGACAGGATGGTCTCAGCATTCTGGATCTTTACATTATTCAACTGATTCCTTATAGTCATCTTCTGATTGATGTTTTTCCATTCAAACAGTTTGGTTAGGGCATCAAACATAGCTTTAGGTGTCTTGAGAGAGGACACCTATGGGATGAGGTGATCCTTGATAGAATCAGAAATGATTCTCTTTGACATAACCAACTCCTTCTTATGTAAGTCCTTTGCCTCATCTCCCTCTGGAACTGGAACCTCCTCACTGATATAGGATTCCAACTCATTTTCTTCTAGGACTAGGGAGATCCTATACTTCCAACCTCGGAATTTATCAACTCCCTCAAGCTTTTCATCAAGCTTGGTATGATGAGACATATTAACTAAGAACCTCAAATGGAAATACAAAGATTTATATCTTACCAAGTCAAGATGTCGGATCTAGATTTGGAGCTGAAAATACTGCAAAGCTAGTTTAGGAGCAAATTAGGGTTTTGCTTTTCCGGAGTTCTGTCCAACCAATTGCTTTGAATTTTATCCCTAACTTTGATTTTAGGGAGGAGATCAATCTACGCCTAGGATCACTAAAAATTCCTCTTCTGTGAAAAGCCCTAATTTTTGGCAGCAGTGTCGGGTCCAAAACTAAAAAACCTCAGAATTGGATTATGCTTCAATAGAAAGATGCGCCCTAGGGAGGAGAGTTATTCCAACCTACGTTTACTGAAAATCTATGGAGAGAGATCCACAAAGTAGGAAGCCCTAGTTCTCGTAGCTGCACAATGTCTTCTTCTCAGGTTGCCTTGGATTCCATGTTTGATTTTTAACACTAAGCTTAGCATAACATTAGGATCTTTAACTGAGAGAATAACAAGCACAGCAATCAAACACAAGAGACAATGAACACAGTGTTTTTCCTTGGGGAAACAATAAATGGAGAAAACCCCGCAACTTCCTCAGAGATAGAATGAGCACAAAATTAAAATAAAAAAACAGTAAGTGATCTCCTGACAGCAGTAACCTTCTTTCTATCTAGCTCCAGTGTCTTCTCCTTCCTCAACTATGCGCTACACTTGAGTGTGTGTGAGATGTTGTTCTAAATAGAGATTCCAGCTCTCTATTTATACTAATCCCAACATGACCAAAACCCTACTAGGGATGACCTCTCTAGGAGAGACTAATAACCCTAGTGCCCCAGAACTGCAGGGACTTTAACCCTTAGACAATAGAAGGGTTACCCACAATGACTTGACATGACTTGTTTACAATATAGATCCTCCCGATAGGAACATCAAGGCATGACATGACACAAGTACATTATGGAATAAACATCGGGTTACAATAGATAAGAAATACAAGTGAATACATTCTGAAGTTACAATTACATCAACAAAAATGAAATAAGTTGGCATCTCTCCATTGGCCTTAAAGGTAGGCATTGTCTCTGCACATTTTGTAAAGCAGTCTATAGTGACAATGATGTATTTGTTCCCCCCAACAAAAACTGGGTTTCATGTATTGTAATCAACCCCCCACTTGGTGAAGGTCCCTACAACGATGACAGGGAACAAAAGAGTGAGATACGACCACATTTTCCTGGTATAAATATGGCAAGGATGACATTGCTTTACATATTCACACAATCCTTAATGGTAGTGGGCCAGAAATAACCGGCACCTAGAATCTTCTGGGTCATTTCTAACCTTGATAAATGACCCACACATGCTCCGCTATGGGAATCATTCAAGAAATACTCTACCTCTTCGTTGGTTAGTCACTGAATCAAGATGGAATCTACCCCTTGTCGATACAATTTATCATCGATGATAAGGTAGTTTTTGCATTAACCCACAACTTACATAGATATTCCCATGATAAGGATGCATGGCACTTAAGAGTATCAAGATATAATAATATATATTATTAATGTGGATTAGAGGTTGAGATTAAAAATATATAATCATCTAGGAATGAGTCTTCTTCCACCATGATAGTCTCTTCTGTAGGGAATTCCGATATTAATTCTGCAAAAACTAAGGACTTTTTAGACTTAGCAGACTAAAAATCCAAGTCAAAATCTTGGAAAATGACTCTTTATTTATTAAATTTTCCCCAAATTATACATCGAGATAAAACATACTGGATTGGATTCACATATGCCACCAATGCAGTGGTCCTTAGTAAGATATAGTGTCTCAGTCTCTGCATGGCATAGGTTTCTTTCAATTCCAACTTTTCGACATGTGAGTATCTAAGTTTAGGTCTTGCTAATACTCGACTAAAGTAGTAGACAACATGCTATTGGAGCTTGTCGTCCTCCTGACCTAGTACTACTTCTATGGTTGACTTAGATGTGCCCATATACAATATAAAATATTTAGTGTAATCTAGTGGACGCAATAAAGGAGCCAATAATAAATCCTTTTTTATTAATTATGTCATGGAAATCTTGAGGCAAAGCACATACTTATAAGATATTTAAGACAAATTAGACATGTAACATCCCTAACCCTTCGACTGGCAAAGAGGACGCTACTGTGTCATTAAACAATCTGGGCTAAAATCCCCATGAACATGAACATACCTAAAAATTGAATAAAATGCTTTGAAATAGAACATGCACAGATACATAATTATTTATCATACAGTGGAAGCAAACATACGTTCATTCTAGCATTCAACATGTTCATCATCATTCATTAAACATCAATATGATTGCAGAAGTAAAATGGACAAGAATACTTATCTTATAAAGAACTCGTCCCGCAACCAGCTAGGTCACTGCAACGTTCGACCCAACCATAGGTCAGCGTGCTCCTTAATCTCTTAGTAGCGCTGCCACCCCCAAGTTGGGCATGATTCCCCAAGGAATAAGGAACAAGCAGGATTACACGTAGCCAAGGATACACAAAGCAGCAGATCAGCCAAGCCAACACAGTTTGGTTTATCAGGCCATCAAGGGGCTAGGAAAGGCTAATTGCTAAGCTGGTAAGCTCATTGCAGAGATAAGGGAACCTACACTAGAACTAGCATGACTTCTAGAACACCCACACACACCCAACACAAGGAAATCAATCCCTTCTTTGCTACATAGTCTCTTAGGCCCTGACCTCCCTTCCAGTGCTATTCAGGTGTTGTGGAGAAGAAATACAGCCCCCTAGCTCTATTTGTGTGGTTCTTGAACACACCAAGTTTGTCAAGCAAACCAATCCCTCATCCCCATTGCAAAGATAGCTTGAAGACCAACCACTACATACATGCAGCAAACAAGCTATTCACAACTTGGACAGGGGAGAAAATCAAACCTTGGGTCGTTCTTGGCCCTATCATGGCCAAAAGGACTCACAATAACCTACAGCAAGGCCAAAACGTAACTGGTTCGATAGAAATAAACAATGTGGGGAAAACAACAGCAACCACAAATTAGGGAAAGAACAACAGCCCCATCTCACAATGAAGCGACGTGAACATTACACAGTCCCAAAATGGGAGAGAAAGTCCGATTCTCATTCCTGGACAGGGGAAAACATGTACGCAGACCACAAATCCATAAGGAGAACATGCACACCCCAAAATCGGTATGGAAAAACACCCATACAAACCACCTCCCGAGCATGAATGGCTCTACCCCTGGAAAATCATGGGTGACAGTGGAAAAAACCCATTCGTCAACTCACTACCTAGGTAAAACAACACAGAATCCTGTGTGTGAGAAGGTGAACAGAAACAATGGAGAAAATGGGAGAGTGGAAGTGTCCCCTACTATTTTCCTTTCCCATGTGAATGGATGACCCAGCTAATGGAGTGTGCATGGGGGAAATCCTGCCACCCACCACTACCCATCAAATAACTGCCCTCAACTAACATTAGGGTTCTTAAATGGGTGGTTGACACATGTCTTTTCCCACAAGCTAAAGATTTCAATATAGTTGCAGTGACATAGCTATTTGGGGTTCATTTAATTAAAATGCACAATTACATGATGCCAAACTAATATGTGCCATATATCATGATATACTATCGTCAACAATTCCAAATGACTGGCAAAGAGGACGCTACTGTGTCATTAAACAATCCGGGCTAAAAGCCCCATGAACATGAACATACCTAAAATTTGAATAAAATGCTTTGAAATAGAACATGCACATATACATAATTATTTGTCATACAACGGAAGCAAACATACGTTCATTCTAGCATTTAACATGTTCATCATCATTCATTAAACATCAATATGATTGCAGAAGTAAAATGGACAAGAATACTTATCTTATAAAGAACTCGCCCCACAACCAGCTACATCACTGCAATGTTTGACCCAACCATAGGCCAGTGTGCTCCTTAATCTCTCAGTAGTGCTGCCACCCCCAAGTTGGGCATGATTCCCCAAGGAATAAGGAACAAACAGGCTTACACATAACCAATGATACACAAAGCAGCAGATCAGCCAAGCCAACACAGTTCGGTTTAGCAGGCTATCCACAAATCAGCGAAGCCAACACAATTTGATTTATCAGGGCATCAAGGGGATAGGAAAGGCTAATTGCTAAGCTGGTGAGCTCATTGTAGAGCTAAGGGAACCTACACCAAAACTAGCATGGCTTCTAGAACACCCACACACACCCAACACAAGGAAATCAATCTCTTCTTTGCTACACAGTCTCTCAGGCCCTGACCTCCCTTCCAGTGCTATTCAAGGGTTGTGGAGAAGAAATCCAGCCCCCTAGCTCTATCTGCATGGTTCCTGAACACACCAGGTTTGTTAAGCAAACCAAGCCCTCATCCCCACTACAAATACATTCTGAAGACCAACCACTGCATACATGCAGCAAACAAGCTATTCACAACTTGGACAGGGGAGAAAATTGAACCCTGGATCGTTCTTGGCCCTATCATGGCCAAAATGACTCACAATAACCTACAACAAGGCCAAAACATAACTAGTTCCATAGAAATGAACAATGTGGGGAAAACAACAGCAACCACAAATCAGGGAAAGAACAACAGCCCCATCTCACAATGAAGCGACGTGAACATTACACAGTCCCAAAATGGGAGAGAAAGTCTGATTCTCATTCCTGGACAAGGGAAAACATGTAAACAGACCACAAACCCATAAGGAGAACATGCACACCCCAAAATCAGTATGGAAAAACACCCATACACACCACCTCCCGAGCATGAATGGCTCTACCCCTGGAAAATCATGGGTGACAGTGGAAAAAACCCATTCCTCAGCTCGCTGCCTAGGTAAAATGACGCAGAATCCTGTGCGTGAGAAGGTGAACATAAACGATGGAGAAAATGGGAGAGTGGAAGTGTCCCCTATTGTTTTCATTTCCCATGTGAATGGATGACCCAGCTAATGGAGAGTGCGTGGGGGAAATCCTGCCACCCACCACTACCCAACAAATAACTACCCTCAACTAACATTAGGGTTCTTAAATGGGTGGCTGACACATGGCTTTTCCCACAGGCTCAAGATTTAACATCCCCCCCCCTTATCCTTAGGAAAATCATGCCCTTTTCAATATAGTTGTAGTGACATAGCTGGTTGGGGTTCATTTAATTAAAATTCACAATTACACGATGCCAAACTAATATGTGTCGTATATCATGATATACTATTGTCAACAATTCCAAACGCCGACACATAACACAACCAAATCGATGGTGGGGATTTTTTCTTTAGCTCCAGACCACAATTCATTACAATATATACATCACATACATTTAATGCAAATGGCTCTAAACTAGGGTGTTACATTCCCCTCACCCTTCAATAGCACTGTCCACAATGCTTTACAAAATTTGAACAGAATGCTACACTGGTATTGTAGCAGGGATTTCTCCTTGCTACAGGGGCAGGAATGGATCCCTTCCATCTATAGGACAGAAGGGTAGGTTCTTGTGTGGAAATGATGAAAATAAATGGACAGAAAGAAAAGATATAATAGAAAGACAAGAAATGGCCGTGAGCCCCTCTGCAAACAAGGTTAGGGCTTTGCTTTGAGAACATGTAAACAACTATTAGAGATAATAAACCTGCAAAAAGATGTTAGAAATAAACCTGCAACAAGAATATGAAAACCTGCAAACAAGCTATGGGTTAAACAAATTCGAATAAATGAAACAAAACACATAAGTATACCTCTTCTTTGGTGCAATGGGCCACCATGCCATGGCTGGAGGAAGCGCCTCTCTATCTCACTCAGCAATGGAGCAGCTATGGCTCAATGGGGAAGATGAGTGGATGAGAGGGGGATGTGGGTGGCTTGAGAGTCAAAGGGTCTCAAGGCATCCACGGGAATCATAACAGTATGCAAGGGAAGAGTTGTTTGAGAGTGACCCCACTCCTCCTTTTATAGTTTTTTTGGTGATTTTTAGGGTTTTAAGCCCTTGGTCAAAGCTTTAGCCCCTTTTCTGGGATTTTAGCCCCTTCCACCCTAATTTTAGCTCCTTTGAGGGTTTTTAGCCTCTTTTTGGAGGCTTTAGCCCCTAGGAGAGTTATTTAGGCTCCTTTTGGGGGTTTTTAAGCCCTTTTACTCATTTTTAATCCTTTTTGAGGGTGTGGGGGTCTAATGGGGTGATATGAAGGTCGTGTATGGGTGTCCTTGGGTGGTGTAGGCCATGTAGAGATAAGTGAGGTATTTTTTAGGTTAACAGATTGCCCCCTGATGTGTGAGGGTATGAGCTCATCGTATGGCTGATGGACATCATAGGATTTGCTGCGGAGAGGTGGTTCTTCCGGGGTTGGGGCATGGTGGCTTTTGGTTTTTGTATTAATATGGTTTCCATAAATGGGTGAGATACAAATAATGTGTAACATGTATATGGACGAGGCGGGAATCCCCATGCTCATGAAAATGTCAAAAGAATAATTTTAACTATGCTCTAAAATACAAGAGCTGATCATGTACAACTGATGATACATAGTGGATGCCTCAATGTGAGTTTAAATACAATACTTATCTAATGAACTGCTACATTGGACCCATGGCATTCTCATGGAATGCTATATCTTCATGATTGATAGCCTGCTAGATCTGGGATGGTACATAGCTGTATGGACTCGATGATTGAGAGTCAGAGTCTCTGTGGTACAAATATGCTACATCAATCATAAATCTATATAGAAGCACTGGTGGGGATTTTGAACACTGTCTCCAATGCAACCCAAAAATCACAAGGGACATAACCTATTTAGGTCCCTCGAATAGACTCATCAATGTGCTAGAGTCAGGTGACATCCGGGGTCTTCAACCAAATACTACACAGACCAAACCCTGTATGAATCTCAAAGGTGCAATGATGTAGTTGAAGTCGAGCATGTGAGAAACAACCATCCTGAGAGGCACTAAGGACTCCTCTCAAGTGGTTCAAAGAACTCATCAATAATGTTAATGAAACCAAGGTACAGGGACCTTTGGGTCTATCCTCTAGAATATGTGTGTTGTCGTCGACAAAGGGAGACCTGCCCCTAGTCAAGGCAATGATGTTTCCTTGGCCAGGAGCGCGAGAGAGATAATTGAAAGGTGTGAGACAATCTATGGACTGAACCACTAAATGGGGGATTAGGGGGAGGGAAATAAATGAACAGGGGAAGAGGGAGTGTGGTAGAATAAAACTTCCTTTTTTCAGAGTATGACGGTAGGGCGGACCAGGCAGCAAATGAAACTGACTCATGGGAATGGGATCATAGCTGTAATATTGAGAATGTCACTGCAGATGGGAAATACTTGGGGGAGGTGGACACTTTTGATATTGGTTGGGTCCAAGGAAGACACATTACAGAGTACTCTAAACAAAGGCAAACCAAAGTGGGAATGCTTCCAAACTGTTTTCGTGGGGTGGTGTCTAGAGACACCGTTATGGTGCGATCTCGTGGATTTTTGGCGAGCCTAAGAAGGTAAATGCTCGATGGTGCTTTCAATTTTAGAGAGTCTAAAAGCATGAATAAGACTCCAGTGGGGGCTCTTTTTCGTTGATAGTCTCCTATTCCTGAAAAAGGATAAAAGTATACATATGAGAGCTTGCCCATCCTGCAGGGGATGAGAGACTTCTTTACCGTTGGTAGTGCAATCAGGTCGAAAAAGGTTAAACCTATACTTACTGGACAATAATTCAAATACTTTTACAACCATGAACAAAACCAAGTTTGCTCGGAAATATTTTCTTGATGAGAACATTGGAAAAGAGCTTAATGACAACTCGTGGTGAGCTTTTTTGCAAAGTGCAGCCCCTTTGCCCGAGAAAGCATAAAAGTATGCAGAGGGGAACGATCTTGGCTTGAATATGTCAAGCTGGTACTTTTCATTGAATGGTCTACATAGTCCACAAAAGGAGATAAACGTGACAATGTAGATGCCCTTTCCTATACTTTATCGAGCAGGAAAGGAAGCAGTTGCGCTCGACCATCTTTTCATTGTTTTTAAGAGTCAGAAAAGAGCTTAAACAAAACTTGTGTATGGTCAACCAATTGCGGTGGCACATGTGATGCCCCATGTCAAGATAGTCGACAATGGTCCAAAGGTCATCCCTGCAGCATGGACGAAGTAGATGGATCTCAAACATACCAATACATGCATGGGATAGATCATGGTAGAGGATCGCGAGTTGGTGTAGCAGAGGCACACAAACCAAGGTGGCTCTCGGACAGAGGTCAGGATAGCTGTGTGTGAGTTGTGGTGGATGAACTTGACTATATGTGTTGTGAGTGCAAGTTCAGAGGTAGTTATATGCCAAATACATGAAAAAAGAAACAATTCGTTTTCTGGACAATGGTCCGAAGGTCCGCATAAGGTGCGTTGGATGAAGTAAATGACTATATGTTAAAAAAAATAAAAATGATGTTCCTTAACGGGTGGTGGCCTAAAAATCTGCATGAATAGTAGTAGGCGAGAGTGATACAAGTACAGATCCGCAAACACTTGCATCGCCATGCTGTTGCTCATAAATTGAGGTAGCTTTCGGGAAACAATCCCAAAATTTGTTTGTTAAACATGAGACAATGGTATCATAAGGAGATAGAAATTTGGGCCCGGAGGTGTGAGGGGTGTCTCAAATAGGTTCCAAGTGACTTTGAATTAGCAACTAATGGTGCTGCCCCTAACTTGTGTTAAAAAATGTTGAAAAACAAGAAAGGGAAAAAACTACGCTATAAGGGACTCATAGTGGTTATATCAAGAATAGAATCTCTTGAGGTGGAGCCTGTTGCCAAGCTTCTTCAAGAGTCGACCGTCTAAGTCAGTGAAGAGGTATGCCCCCTTCCCGAGATGAAGGTCATTGGCAAGGTGGGATGATGAAATATGGTCTTTTATGGGAAGTACCGATTCCACACTATGGTTTAAAGGAATGGGGTAAAACTAGAGGTGGTCTTACAAATCTCTCTGTCATCGTGTAAGTGGTGCCGGGATAGATTAGGTGGATCTTCCACAGCTGATGAGATGGAAGGGAAACTAGTGCTGGAGATCATGTAAATGGTATTGGTTTTGTTTTTTGTGGCCTTGCCCCTCATCTCTGTTGGAGGAAGAGGGGCAATCCTAGAGATAGGAGGAGTCTTTGATGGACCTGGAGGTAGGTGCAACATCATCTCAATTCGATGGACATGATTCAACACATCCTGTTGCCTTAGAGGTAGGGTAGGTGGTTCAAGGTACTACACAGGATCTCCCAGTGTGAAATCCTGTTGATTGCAGGTTGCCAAGATAGACTTACTCATGATCTCGGATGGTGGGAAAAGGAAAAGGAAAAGGAAAATGTTGATTGGGAATGAACCCCACTATTTCCCTGGTAACTGAGGTTGCAGCTGCAGATGGAGTTGTGGTTGCATAAACAATGGAAGAGATAGGTCTAATGGACCATTGGTGGTGGTGGAGAGAAGAGGGTTAGTAGAAGTGGACATCATGTAAATGGACATGGTGTCTGAAGAAGGAGGTCGGGGGTGAACTTCTTCGATCAGTGTGATCTCAGAATCCAGTGAATGTTGACGAAGGTCAGCTAAAGCCATTTGAAATTAGTGTGAGTCCTAGAAATGGCAAGAATATTGTCCATACAGACCACAAAGAGAGCAAACATGGTTCGTTCTCAGTGACTTGTTTCTAACTATTGGCACGGTTGGAAGTTCAACCACGAGGAGGTTTTTGGTTTTGTCCATGGCATCCAAATGCACATGGATCATTGGAATCTTAGGGCAGTTTTGAGTTGGATGGCCCTGTTGTTTGCAGACAGCACAAGGTGGGATCTACCAAGGTTTTGTGGTTGCTTTGGCATTCTTTCCCCTGGCCTTTTTCGGGTGGGGCGGTGTAGGTGCGGGTGCGGTGGTTGGTTTTTGCGGACCGGGTGGAGGAAAGGACTCGACCGCAATGTGCTACACAAGTGTTAAGAATACCTGGAGTATTGATGGTTGAGCTGGTGGATCAAGATACCTCACTAGAATGCCCAATGTAAAGTTGGGTAGGTTGAGGGTGGCCATTACTAGCTTGCTCATGACACCAGGCAGGGAAAAGAGGAAGGGAATTGTATGGACTGGTGAGGAGCCCAGATAACTCACTAATGGTTGTATGTGGGGGTGCGGTTGTGGTTGCAGCTACGTGTAATGCTACGAAAATAGATGATGTTGCTGCTACTGTTGATGTTACGGCTATGGACGGTGTTGTGGTTGCGGTAGGGGCTACAACTGCGATTGTTGTTTGGGTGCAGCAGTGCGGGATGAGAGCATGCAAAAGTCCACAATCTCATTTTTTGTCGGTGGTGGTGACACTAAGGGGAAATGAGCCATCATGGTGGTATCAGAAAACAACCCAAGGCCCACATTCAACAATGGGGAGGCTGGTGTGTTGTCAACGATGGTGTTTCTTGCGGGGACGACATTGGCGTGTATGGTCATCCCTTGTGGCTCAATGGTGGTGATAGAAGGGATAACATTGGCAGGTGTCATTAACCCTTGAATATCATGATAAGTGAGCTGATAAACCGTCATAATCTTCCCTTAACATCATGAGATGGAAGACAGTTAATGCGACAGCTCTCATGGTGTACATATAACTTCTTCCGAGGAGAAGGTTATAGTCCAGTTGAGCATTGATAACCTCTATGTCGATCAGTACTGTATTTTCAACTAATGTGATGGGGACATGGGGGAGGATTCCTAGGGCTTCAGTGGGATGGCCATCATAATACCACAGAGTTGTGGAGGATGGTTGCAGAATTGGAGATCCAAGTTTCTACCAAACTAATATAGACATAACGCACGTAAATGCCCCCTCATCCACTATGCACCGATGCACAACCAAATTCCGGATAGACACCAGGATTTGAAAGGAGATGGTTGATGGCATGCATGGTTCTCCATTCTCTATGTCGAATGTGATCAACTTGGAGTCATAGGGGTTTATGGCCCCAAGGGCCTCTAGTAAGGCTTTCCACTACGTAGGGCACATTTTCAGTACCTCAAGAGTAGACATGGACGTTGGTGTTTGGGCCAAATCATCCACGATGCTATAGTTGACCGCAAATCTAGCTGTGGTGTTATTGGAAACTTAGTGTATGGGGGGCGAGGAAAGGGGGGTAACTAAAGAGGTGCATTGACCGATTTGGACATAGAGGCCATTGATGTGTCAATGGTTTTGGTGGTGGTTCCGTACTGATTCCATTTAGTTTGTAGGTTGACCTCTTCAGTCGTCATGGCTAGTAGGCGGTGGACACCTGTTTCGGCTGTGGGAGGTGTCCCTAGAGCATCAGGATTGGGTTAGGGAGGGGGTGCGGTTGCCACTAATCCTTGGACTAGTAACAGGTTTTGGAGAACCATAGGAGGAGGTCCTTGTGGATCTGGTTTCGGTTGGGCTTGATTTGTAGTGTTGGTGGCCTGTTGAACCTCATTTCGAATGGCCCTTTTAGTGCGACCCATAAGGGGACACTCGAATGTGTAGTTCTCGTAGAAATCACAAAGCGTGCACGGTTGGTTTGTGCCCAATGGGGCATTGCGTCTTGGTGCATTTGGTTGTGGGGGATTTTGGGCGGGTCAGTTTACTACGGCATTGTTGGGAGGGTTTGGTTGTTGACCACATCTCTACAGTTGGTTATTGGCTTAGTTCTAGGGCCGATTATTTCTAGCTTTCCCTTGTTGATTGTTGGGGGCAGGCTGGTTGGGACGGTTTTGTTGTGCAAATACTTGTCCCAATGGAGTAGGTGGAGCAGGGGTAGGGGCTTGAACCACTTGCACTGGTGGTGCATAATAAATTTGGGTGGGCGGGGGTACCACAAATGTGGGAATTTTCCTCGCGTATTGTTGTTTATGCCATGCCAAGGCCTGAGCTTGCTGCAGTGGTGCAGGTTGTGCATAGGAAGTTGTTGCTCTGGGCTGGGACATCATTCTGGGATAGTCTAGAGTTTGATTTTGGTAGGAAACACTAGCAGTGTTGCTTGGTTGAGGTGGAACTACAGGTGGTGTCGAACAGTGTTGTGGCTGTTGGGAGACCGAGCCTATGATGCCATCTGCAGCATGGGATTCCCCCGATGCATCCCAGTAGGAGGTACCCAGATGGGGAGCATCTAGAATGATGGTGTAGAGGTATCTAGACTGCGCATAGATCAGGTCAAACTATTGCGCTTTTAGTGTGGCCTCTTCTTCAGATTGGGGACGTCCGAATGTGACATCCTTTGCTATGGGTGGGAGCAAATTTTTGAGAAACCAATCCAAAAATATCTTGTCGTCAAGTTGGATCTTGCATAAACTACGATGTCACTACTACTCATGGATGTGGTCGGTTATATGTGTCATGGTGCTCTGGTGGCAGGATAACAATATTTCCACCACTTCGTCATATTTGACAGGGATTTGGAAATACTGCAGGAACATGAAAGCTAAGGAGTTGAAATCTAGGTACTTGGCTTGCCGTAGCTCAATGTACCATTTAGCTGCCGCACCTGTGAGGGTGCATTGGAACAGTTTTATCCTGATTCAGTCATCTACAATGATATTTGAGGAGCACCATAAATGGAATGTCATGATGTGATTCTGGGGACACTCCCCTACCTTCTCTTTAAACTTGGGAATGTCTGAGGGAATTTTAGTTGGTATGGGAGGCCAAAAGGTTTGATGGCAGATGGGGTCATTTGTCAATTAAGCCAAATCAGGCAAGTTAAGACGAGCCATGAAAGGCATATTTGACCCCAAGTTGATGTGAGATGGGGAAGGTATGGTGGTGGGGTTTGCGGGTGCATAATGTACCTGCATAGCTGGGGGTGCTGGTGGTGCCATTGTAGATGGGCCAATGCCCCCAAGTGTGGTGTGAGGGACAGTGTGGATGGAAGGGC
>LPNX010080624.1:640664-662569 GCA_001517045.1 Pseudotsuga menziesii
GTTGAAAGTAATCACTTCCTTCTAGTACACATTCCTTGAATGAATGAATGCGATGATATTGGGAGGCTATTCAAGGTGGCTATCACCACTTCTTCATTATTCACTTCTTCTTCTACCGCTTCAATTTGTTCTTTGATTTGAGAGACCCTTGTAAAGTATGACTGCATGGTCTCTGTATTCTGGATCTTCACATTCTTCAACTAGTTTCTTAAGGTCATCTTTGAATTTATGTTCTTCCCTTCAAATAGCTTGGTCAAGGAATCAAAAATATTCGGTGTCATTAGGGAAGACACTTGTGGTATAAGGTGATCTGTGATTGAATCAACAATGATCTTCTTGGCCTTGAACAAGTTCTTCTAGTGTAAGGCTTTTAGCCTCATCTCCCTCTAGAACTGGAACCTCTCTTCTTATGTAGGTGTCCAATTCATTTTCTTCAAAGAGATAAAATACTTCCATGCTTGGAAGTTGTCAGCTTCACCAAGCTTATCATCAAGCTGATGTGATAGATCACTTCGAAGTGAGAACCTCAAATGTAAATAGAAAAATATTAGATCTTACCGATTTGAGGTGTCTGTCCTGGTTCCAGAGCTGTCTGATCTAGGGTTTGTTAGAGAAACCCTAGTTTTCAAAACTTGGAATCTTTCAGATCTAGTTAGATGGAATGTATATCTCTTCAATTTGAGCTGTCCAATTTACTCCTTTTCTGAAAACAGTGGAGGGAAGCTCCCGGAATAGGAAGCCCTAGTTTTCCAATTTCTTCTGCAGAAATGCTTGTTACTGTTTCTGTGCTATCTCCAAAATTATGGCTCCTCTATTTCTGAAACTTCACACTAACATATCCTCTCATGTACCTGTTATAACACCATAGGTTTCATCAGATTTTTTTTCCTCAATTGGTACTTATGATCCTTTTCCCAAGGTTACCTATTACAGGATTGTTCAGAACAATGAAGTTGTATGGACTGCCACATGTCACTGGTTCATCTTCTAGGTCTGAAACTTGGACCATATAAATTAAATTCTGTTCCGTTTCTGGAGAATATTCAGAATCTAATTTGTATATGTGTATCCCAAGATATAGCAATGCTCCCCAGGTGTCCTGTTTAGGGATGAATTCTTGAAGAGGATGGAACCCTAACTTGGAGGGATCATATCTCCCAGAATATAGCCAATATGAGGCTTAATTTTGGACAACGTTGAAATGAATATTTTATATTCGGCCTCTACAATTTTTAGCTTCTGAGCCATCACCAATCCATAGATATAGAGAATGTACCAAAACTTAGGAAGTTTAGTATCTTAGGGTTTTTCCAATTAGGGGTCAAGCTAGGGTTTGACTTTCCTGAAGTTTCACCCAACCAAAAATCTTGATCCAGGTCTCTAAAATTATATTTTGATGAGGAGATCAATACTATGCTGAGCTCACTCAAAAATTACTCTTCTGTATAAATCTCTAATTTCCCGCACCGAAAACTGGAAATGCCTGGAATCAAATTCTGCTTCGATAGAAATATGCGCCCTTCAATGGAGAGTCAGCATAGCATAATTTTGTTGATGGATTATGGAGAGAGACCCAAAAATTAAGAATCCCTATCTTTTGTATCTACATAATGTCTTCTTATTAGGTTAGCTCTGATACCATGTTAGATTTTTATCATTCAAGCTAGATTTATGATCTTAGGATATTTAACTGAGAGAATAACATGCACAGCAATAAAACACAAGAGACAAGAGACACAAAGAATTTTCCTCAGGGAAACGATAGAGGAGAAAACCCCACAAATTCCTCAAATATAGAATTAGCACCAAAAGTAAAACTCAAAAACATAAAGACGATCTCCCGACAGCAGTAGTCTCTCTCTCTGATCCCATCAACTTCTCTCTCACTCTTGCGCCCCAATGAGTGAGTGTGTGTGTGACAAATAGATAGGCTCACTCTCTCTTTATATTATTTCATTCACTTGAAACCCACTCCAACATGTCAGCCTCACTTAACAATTACTTACTAGAGCTAACATCTGTAGGAGTGTCTAATAAACCTAGTGACCCACAACTTGTGGGGACTTTGCCTCCTCTGACCAATAAGGAGGTTTATTCTTAACACAATGATGGGGACTATTGTCCCAACTTAAAATGACTCACCTAGGGTTGAATTCTCTAGGATAGTCTAATAACCCTAGGGCCCCACAACTGTGGGTTCTTTAACCCTTGACCAATAGGAGGGTTACCCATAATGACTTGACATGACTTGTTTACATTATAGAACCTCCCGATAGGAACATCAATGCATGACATGACTCAAATACATTACAAACACATCTCAGAATAAACATTGAGGTACAATACAATATAATATATATGGATGAATACATTCCGAAGTTACAAATACATCAA
This sequence comes from Pseudotsuga menziesii, assembly GCA_001517045.1. Taxonomy (NCBI): domain Eukaryota; kingdom Viridiplantae; phylum Streptophyta; class Pinopsida; order Pinales; family Pinaceae; genus Pseudotsuga; species Pseudotsuga menziesii. Next base: position 643,059 of record LPNX010080624.1, read on the forward strand.
CACTACTTAGTGGATCAACTACCTTTTTCTCTTTTCCCTTTATGTGCTTGATTTCGAAATCAAACTCGCATAAAAACTCCAGCCATCTCACTTTCCTAGAATTCAAAGTAGGTTGATCAAACAAATACTTCAGACCATAGTGGTCTATCCTGAGCTCAAATATTCTACCCATCAAGTAATGCCTCCACATATTGAGGGCATGTACTATGGCTGCAACCTCTAGATCATGAGTGGCACAGTTCTTCTCATGCTCCTTCAGCTTTCTCGACTCATAACATATCACGTGGTTGTCTTGCATAAGGACTCCTCCAAGCCCTTGTCCGCATGCATTGGTACACACCACAAAATCTTTCTCTGGATCTGCCACTTTTAATATTGGTGCACTGGTGAGAAGATTCTTCAACTACTGGAAGATTTATTCACACCTTGATGTCCATTCGAACTTCATTCCCTTCTTTTGCAAATAAGTGATGGCATGTGCAACTTTGGAGATTCCCTCAATGAATATCTAGTAGTACCCTGCAAGTCCCATAAAATATCTTACATTTGTCACATTTCTTGGAGTAGGCCAATTCATAATTGCTTCAATCTTTTCAGGGTCCACAGATATACCCTCCTCAGAGATAATGTGACCCAAATACTAAATTCTGTCTCTATATAAGTCACACTTGCTCAATTTTCCATACAGTTGATGCTCCCTAAGAAATTGCAATGTCAACCTCAAATGCTCTTCATGCTCTTCCTCATTCTTAGAATAAAAAAGAATGTCATCAAGGAAAATAAGAACAAACTTGTCCAAATAACTACCGAAGCCACTATTCATAAGGCACATAAATGTAGCTGGTGCATTTGTGAGACCAAATGGTACAACTACAAACTCATAATGTCCATACCTTGTTCTAAAGGTTGTCTTATGAATTTCTTCATCCTTGATTCTCACCTAATGGTAACCAGACCTCAAGTCAATATTGTAAAATACCTTTGCTCCTCTCATTTGATCAAAGAGTTCATCAATCCTATGCAAAGGATATTTGTTCTTCACAGTAACCTTGTTCAATTGTCTGTAATCAATACACAACCTGAGTGTACCATATTTCTTCTTTACAAACATAACTGGTGCTCCCTAAGGAGACACACTCGGCCGGATATACTTATTTTCCAACAACTCTTACAGTTGCATCTTCAACTCCTGTATCTTTGGTGTACTCATCCTGTAGGGTGTCTTGGACACTGGTGCTGCTCCTGGCACAAGTTCAATTGTAAAATCAATGTCCCTCATTGGAGGAATCCCTGGAATCTCAACAGGAAACACATCCTTGAATTCCTGTAACACCTGATAGTCTTCCAACCTAGGAGTTTCATCTGATGTTGCCTCCAAAATATGAGTTGCATACAACTGGTAACCTTTCCTATAGAACTTCTTTAACTACATTGCTGAAACCTACCTTACTGAAATCACCTTTGGAATGCCTTTCACAACTACTGGGTTTCCTTCTGCATCCATGCATTTGAAAGTCTTGTTATAACAGTCAAGATTTACCCTGTGAGCTTCTAACCAATCCATTCCAATGAGAACATCATAGGAACCAAGTGGTAGAACATTCAGATCTACAGAAGTGATCAATCCATTCATAGCCAATGGACATTTCTCTACCACTTCACTAACTTTTCTCTTAGTTCCAGTGGCTAGCTGAACTAACCAAGATTTCCTATGCTTTACTTTCTTAAAAGCACAAATCTCCACTACTCTAGAAGTAATGTAACTGGCAGTAGAACCAGGGTCAATAAAAATAGAAACAGATTGCTCAACAATCTTACCTGCAACTTCAACCACAGTTGACTGGTGATCTGCTTGATGGTCCTCCAATGTTGCATAAATCCTAGGGACTGCCCTTGCTACTTGACCCACTGTTTCTTCTTCTTGAATGTTGTAAGCTAGTCTTGCACTCTCATTTTAGAGTGGACAATATCTGCGCAGGTGGGGTCCTTCACATTTCCAACATTTGAGTGGTCTTCTATCCTATTGTGGATCCTTAGGCTTTTCTCCTGTCACTCCAACTGGCTTACTCGCAGCTTGGGATGGATGCTTTTGTCGATTCTTGAAGCTAGAAGGTTTGAAACCTTTTTTTCTTTCATCGAACTTCTCATTCTTCTTGTCCTTTCATGCCTTATGGTAATCAGCTTTACCTTTTCTTTTCTCATAGCAATACTTAGCCTTCCTTATTTCTTCTTCAAGAGTTCTAGGTTCGTAAAAATCAATCCTATCTTTGTAAGACTGAGGCAATCCACTCAGAAACCATTAGACCTTCACTCTTTCATCTCTGATGTACCTGACATACCTCAACAGTTCTAAGAACTTATTTTCATACTCTTCCATGGTCTGCTATCCCAATATCAGCTCATGGAACTCCTTAATCTTGTCATCATAATACCTATCATAGAGGTATTTCCGCTTGAAATACTTCTCCAACTGTTTCCACTTCAGTCTCCTTTCACTGATCCTCTTTACTTGCTTGAAGTGTTCCCACCAAATGGATGCCCTTCCATTTAGATTGAATATGGAAACTCTTTCCTTCATGTTTCTTGAATAATCATGCACTTGAAAGTACTTCTTTATCCCAAGAAGCCAAGCTTTAGCTTCTTGTCCAATCTTTACATCACCATCAAATGTAGGAGGTTTAGCCTTATTAAATTCATCCTGAGAGCGATCCCTATGGTGTCTCCTTCTTTTTCTTTTACAAGAAGATGAGCTTGAATCCCCACTAGATTCTTCACAGTCAGATGATCCACTAGAATTCTTTCTCCTTCTCCTAGTACTGCTCTTACTGCCTTTTGGTTTTGTTATACCTCGTCGAGAGTCTATCTTTCTTTGCAAGTCTATCAAGCTCTGCAACATGGCAGCATTCAACTGATGCTACTCTTCCTTGAATTCAATCAAGCTTCTCATGGTGGCTGCAACATCTGATGGTGTCTCTTGGAATCTCCTTCCATTAGACTCTATGTCATCATTTCCATTATAGACATTTTCTCCCATGGAATCCTCCGTACACTCGTAAGAATCTCAAGCATCATATCCATCATGGGTTCTCATAACTGAACCACCACTTATTTACCAAACTGCACCACCTGGAATACTTCCCTTGAAGGTGTCTATCATTCTGCAAACATGTTAGTAACACAACTGTTAGATGCATGACATTGATATAAATCAGAACTACTTACCTTCTTCTCCTGGAAAAAAATCATAAAATAACAATTTTGCTCAAACACAAAATTTTCTTCCTTCACAGCCCTGTAATCCACTGAGAATCTGCTGAAAAATCCACTGAAAAACAATTGAAACTCGCTGAGAAATCCCACATAAAAAACTCAAAAATTTTCCTTCATCAAATTGGGTCTCTTCCTAACTAAATTTCCGACGTTTCGGCGACCCAATCAACAAATTTCTCTGGTGCTCGTCAGCAATCCCTTCAACTAAAATTTTCCAATGTATTGGATCTCTTGTTGTATAAGCTTCCAGACTACCATTGGTGATGCCAAGGACTATTGTGTGTCAGCAATTGGAAGCATTCTTCATCGGGTGGATAGTTCGTTAGGAGGCTGCAACAATGGGCAACAAACCGACTGTGGGTTCCACGGACCATAAAACACATCGGCAGTCTCATCAACTATTTTCCTCTGATGTATTGGTGATCAGACCCACTAATCCTCTTTGCCGCATCAGTAATTCAAACAACAAAATCTTTTCGCTGTGTCGGCGACCGGAGCACTATCGGCAGTTGAAGACTCTAATCGTTGGGGTGATAGTCCAACTGATAGCTGCAATGGCAGACTCACAAACAACTAAACTTTTTCAACATCCATCAGTGCTCAAGACAACTAAATTCTCCCAACACATCGGTGGACCCATCAACTAATTTATTCCAACATGTTGTCAGTCTAAACAACTAACTCCTTCCGACGCACCAGCAGACCAATCCACTAATTTTTTCCGATGATGTTCATCGGCGGTCTCATCAACTAAAATTTTCCAATGTTTTCTGCACTTAGAAAAAATTTCAGAAAATTTCCTTCCTTGTCCGCCACCACATCGGCTCCTTGATCAACTAACCTCCTCCGGTGTGTTGGCAATCCCATCTTCTATTATCCGCCAACATATCATCGCCGATTCTGTTAACTAAATTTCTCCGACAATCTCACACTTCAAAAAAATTTGAAAATTTTATTCTTCTTGCCGCTGCAATGGCTAGTTCATCATCTAAATTTTTCCGACGTTTGCCGCCGTATCGGCTGCTACATCAACTAAATTTTGCCATTGTGTTGGTGGTCCAAACAACTAACCTTTTCCGACGTATCGGCAATTTGATCCTCTATTTTTCTCCGATGTGTCGGCTACTCCATTGTCTAATTTTTGCCGATTTTTTTATGGTGCAAACAACTAATGTTTGCTGATCGTCGATGGTCTCGACACTTAGAAAAAAAATTTGAAACTTTTCTCTTTTTCCTCTTCCTGCCATCGCTGTGTCGGCTACTTCCTTGACTATCTGTCATCGACGTATCGGTGGTCTCGTCAACTATTCTTCACTAATCACTGATGGTCTGTGTGAGATGGCCTTTCGACAAAAAGGGGCTGATGTTTTGGTGGTCCTCGACTGATCTCCACCGAAACTGCGGCTCCAACTACAACTACTCTTTGTCGATGATCTGACAAACACTTAGAATAATTTCCAAAAATTTCTTTCGACTGTCCTCCATCGGGGAAAGTTCTGCCTAGCTCTTCGTTGCATCAAAGGAGCTTCCCACTGAGTCTCCCAAAGAGCTGACAGTTCTGGCACTTAGAAAATTTTCGTGGATGTTCCTGTCATTCACCAATTTTCTCCTGATTTCTTCTGGATAGAAGGAAACCTGCCTATGGTAACAATTTTCTTCTGGCCCTCTGAGGCCCAATGCTACAACAATGGCTATGATACCACTCTGTACTATCCCCAACCCTTCAACCGACGAAGAGGACGCTACCATGTCATATTTAAACATTTGGGCTAAAAGCCCCATGAACATGAACATACCTAAAAATTGAATAAAATGCTTTGAACTAGAACATGCACATATACATAATTATTTATCATACAGTGGAAGCAAACATACGTTCATTCTAGCATTCAACATGTTCATCATCATTCATTAAACATCAATATGATTATAGAAGTAAAATGGAAAGAATACTTATCTTATAAAGAACTCATCCCGCAACGAACTACGTCGCTGCAATGTTCGACCCAACCATAGGCCAGCGTGCTCCTTAATCTCTCAATAGTGCTGCCACCCCAAAGCTGGGCATGATTCCCCAAGGAATAAGGAACAAGCAAGCTTACACATAGACAAGGATACACAAAACAACAGATCAGCCAAGCCAACACAGTTGGGTTTATGAGGCCATCCACAAATCATCCAAGCCAACACAGTTGGGTTTATCTAGCCATCAAGGGGTTTGGAAAGGATAATTAATAAGTTGGTGAGCTCATTGCAGAGCTAAGGACACCTACACCAAAACTAGCATGGCTTCTAGAACACCCACACACACCCAACACAAGGAAATCAGTCCCTTCTCTGCTACACAGTCTCTTATGCCCTGACCTCCCTTCCAGTGCTATTCAAGGGTTGTGGAGAAGAAATCCAGCCCCCTATCTCTGTCTGTGTGGTTCCCAAACACACCAGGTTTGTCAAGCAAACCAAGCCCTCATCCCCACTCCAAAGACAATCCAAATACCAACCACTGCATACATGCAACAAATAAGCTATTCACAGCTTGGATAGGGGATAAATTCAAACCCTGGTTGTTCTTGGCCCTATCGTGGCCAAAACGACTCAAAATAACCTACAACAAGGCCAAAATGTAACTGGTTCCACATCAACGAACAATGTGGGGAAAACAACAGCAACCACAAATCAAGAAAAGAACAACAACCCCATCTGACAATGAAGCGATGAGAACATTACACATTCCCAAAACGGGAGATAAAGTATGATTCTCATTCCTGGACAGAGGAAAACATGTACGCAGACCACAAATCTGTAAGGATAACATGCACACCCCAAAATCGGTATGGAAAAAAACCCATACACACTGCCTCCTGAGCGTGAATGGCTCTGCCCCCATAAAATCGTGGGTGACAGTGGAAAATACCTGTTCCTCAGCTCATTGCCTAGGTAAAATTACATAGAAGCCTGTGCATGAGAAGGTGAATAGAAACTATGGAGAGAATGGGAGAGTGGAAGTGTCCCCTTCTATTTTCCTTGCCCACGTGAATGGATGACCCAGCTGGTGGAGTGTGCGTGGGGGAAATCCTGCCACCCACCACTACCCAGCAAATAACTGCCCTTAACTAACATTAGGGTTCTTAAATGGGTAGCTGACACATGGCTTTTCCCACAGGCTAAAGATTTAAAATTCCCCCTCCCCCTTATCCTTAGGAAAATCATGCCCTTTTACATATAGTTGCAGTCACATAGCTGGTTGGGGTTCATTTAATTAAAATGCACAATTACATGATGCCAAACTAATATGTGCCATATATCACGATATACTATCGAAAACAATTCCAAACGCCGACACATAGCAAAACCAAATCAATGGTGGGGCTTTTTCCTTTATCTCCACACCACGATTCATTACAATATATACATCACATACATTTAATGCAAACGGGTCAAAACCAGGGTGTTACAAGACATGAAATGACATAACAGTACTGCAATAGGAGGTTGCACCTCTGTATAATCAATAATGGAACGAATAATACAATACAATGTCATGCAGAAATTGCATGAATGGAGACAATTTGAATTCACTAGAGGTCATTCGAATTACATGGATGGGTGTATCTTAACTGAATGTCAGCAACACTAGACACACTTAGTTAACCACTAATATATCCATGATTGACTCTAACTGAGTCTTAACTGAATCAGACTACAATAGATGACTGAGTCTAACTGAATGTAACTCAGACATATGTCATAGCATGTCAATCAATAGGTGGTAGTGTATCACTAACTCCAATTAGTGCCGATGAAGTTAACTGAAGTGATACCGGTCATTAGAAGTTATTGGAGGAGCATTAACTCACTGTATTTCATCCCAATCAGCCAAAAATAGACAATGACATGATGGAGGCACATTTACAACTCATTTTAACTAATTTTTAGGTGAAACAACAATCAGTTAGCAATTTGGTGCACTTATGACACTTAGATCACCCCATAATTGCTCCATGATTGAAGGAGGAAGCCCAGTTAGCCTCCCTGATTGAAGAAGGAGGCCCAATTATCTTCCCTGATTGAAGGAGAAGGCTTAGTTGGCCTCCTTTATTCAAGGAAGGCATGGTTGTGCTCATGTTGATGTCATGGTGTGCTCATCTGATTCCAATTCAAGTTAATTAACTTAGGATAGTGATTAATTAGGTCAAAATTGACCAAATAAGTGTGTATGTTGGGTAAATGACTCCAACACCCCCCCTTAAGCTATACTTAGGAGGTGTAGAAATAAAATTCATGAAATTCTAGGGCCCCAACAACAAATTCCATAGATCACCCTGTACAAAAATGGAACTCTAATAATTCTCAAAATAAAATGCTAACTGGGGAAAGATGGAAACCTCGGTGGGAACCCCCCATGTCCCCCCCCCTCCCCCCCTTTAAGATGAACACTGAAGAAGTAATCTAATCACCCTAATGAACTCACCCCCAATAGTGAACAGAGGTAAGTGAAATTTTTCTCAATAAATTTCTTGGTGAAGATATCTGCAATCTACTCGTCTGTAGGGAAGTATTGCAGAACAATGGTCCTATCATGCACCAACTCCCTAATGTAGTGCATGCGTATCTCAATTGTTGGAGACATTTACCACCATACACACTCATTTTGGTCAATTTGGCCTAGTTAAACCACTATCTTAATTTTTATTGACTTAACTGACATTAGAGGAGCAATGTATGACATCAGCATTAGCACACCCATGCCTACCTTCAGTCAAGGAGGCCAACTAAGCCTTCTCCTTCATTCGAGGAGGCTAACTGGAGCACTCCGGGAGTGCTTTGAGTGTCATAAATGCACTTAATTGATAACTAATGGTTACAATCAGTTAAACCGAGCAGTGAAGGTGCCTCCTTTCATTAAATTGATTATTTAATTAATATTTAATGAACTGGAGTTAACAGGGGCACCTCCAACCACCTCTGATGATCAGTTAGACTTCACTTAACCTCATTGGGGTTCATTGAAGTTATTGATGCACTACCACTTGTTGGTTGGCTTGTAGTGACATGTGTCTGAGCTACTTTTAGTTAGACTTAGTAATTTATTGCACTCTAACTTCAGTTAGGACTCAGTTGAGTCAATTAGGGTTTTGATCAGTGGTTAACTAGTGTGTTTACTATGGCTTACATTCAGTTAAGCTAGACTCACTCATTCAATTCGAATGACCTCATTGGGAATTCGAATTGTCTTGGAATTCATGCACCTTACATGATCATTGTATTGTATCATCATTCTTTCATTTGATTATACAGAGCTGTTACTTCCATTGCAGCACCATTTTGCCAATTTCATGCATATTTGTCTGTATTCTTTGTGAGACTGTTTTCAGTTCCTAAACCAATGTGACAAATTAATATGGTATTAGAGCTCACGGAGGGATGAAGCTCAGATCTCTCAAAAACAAGGTTTTTGACAGATCTTGCATGAAAAATTTAGCAAAAGCTCAAAATTCCAGCACTGCACTAGAAGCCAAGGCTTACCACTTAATACCCCAAGTAAGGAAATTGTTGATTCGCTTGTTTGATCAAATATGTTGGGTGTGATGAAAGCCTAAAATGTGCAGGCTGTCCAACCTTACAGTGCCCCTTGTGTTGTGATTTGCAGGTTTTTAACAAGTGAAAGCATTTGCTATAGCAATTTTAGATGGCTTCTTCCATAGAACTCTTGACTCCGTTCAATTTCCACTCATGGAAAGGAGACATTGAGATCCAACAACATGCCACAGGACTCTATAGGGTCACTATGGACACTAAAGAAGAGCCTACTTCTATGACAGACAAAGCTAGATTCTTGAACAAGAAAGATGAAGCATTCAGATTCTTGTGCCTCTTTGTTTCTTGAGATCTTCTTTTCCATCTCTCGAGATTGAAGACTCCAAAGGAAATCTGGGACAAATTGGAAACCCTGTATGGAAAATAGGATGATTTTAGAGTATACCAGCTTGTGAATGAGTTTATGTCTCTCTATCCTTCCAATTTCAAGGCCTTAAATGATTTTTTCACAAACTTTAAGCACATTATCTTACTGTTGAAGCAATGTCAGGTGGAGAAGGAGGAGGATCAAATCATCCTCACCATACTCTCCAAACTTGGAGATGATTATTCAGTGTTTGTCTCTACATTTTGTTCAGGGAAGCTCACAACCCCTGGATGGAAGATGCCTTCACTCAATGCATTCATTGAGTCCCTAAAAAGTGAACATGATAAGCTTCTCTAGATGGGGATCATCAAATCCTCCCGTGATCAATCCCCCCATGTCTCGGGGCCCAAAGATCTGAAGGGTAAAGGAAACCAATAGAAGAACCCAAAAACCAAATTCGAAGCTCCTAAGCCTAAAGTTGAAAACCAGCAGCATGAAGAGTCTTCTGGCTCAAACAAGAACAAAGGAAAAGGGCATCATGGAAAGGGAAAAGTCAAGTGTTCATACTACGGGAAGAGCTTCCACCCTGAACATGCCTGCATGAAAAATAAACTTGATGAAGCCACCTCTCTCCTTGAGAGAAATCACATCAATCTTCCTGAAAGATTTTGGAGGAGAGATCAGCAAGATCGGGAACAATAGCATGAAAGAGGTCATGCCCTCATGGCAAGCACTTCAAATTCCAAAGAACTCTTGATAGATTCTAGAGCTTCGAACCACATGATGGCTGAAAGATACTCCTTCTCATCTTTGGAGACTGGAAAATCCATTCCCATCTGCATGGGAGATGACTCCACGATCATATCCAGAGGAAACGGTACTATAGATCTTGAACATGGTTATTTTTCAAATTTTCTGTATGTACCATCTCTTGCATCAAACCTCACTAGTGTTTATCAAATGACACATACAGGAGTTCCCAAGAGAGTCTCCTTCAGCCCGGATGATGTAGAGATCACAGAAATTGCATCCGAAAAACTTGTAGCAAAAGGCCTTGCAAACCATCATGCAAAATCCTATGAGTTCTCCCATTTTGTGGCGGATACAAAGCCCACCACATTGATGAATCATGGAAATGAAGTTAGTATACTGTGGCATGAGAGGTTCAGCCATCTGAACTTCAAATAATTGCAGCAATTATAGAAGAATTCTATGGTTTAAGGCCTCCCGGTCATCCAAGCTACCACTAGAATTTGCAAGGGCTATGTTGTTGGAAAGCACCTTGAGCATAAGTTCGATCGGGGGAAGGAAATACGAGCATCATGCATCTTGGGACTGATACATTCTAATATCAATGGTCCCATCCCTATCACATCCATGAATGGATCAAGGTGACTTTTACAGATACACATGGGTCTTTTTTATCAAACAGAAGTCGGAAGTCTTGGAAAAATTCACTAAATTGAAGGCCTTGATTGAGAATGCATCTAGCCAAAATATCAATATCTTGAGATCTGATACTGGTAGGGAGTATGTCAGTAATGAGTTACTGCATATATGTTTCCAAAGTGGTATTCAGGTCCAGCATTCAGTTCCCTACACTCCCCAGCAGAATGGTGTAGCGGAGAGGAAGAATTGGTCTCTCAAGGATATGACCACCTGTATGTTGGAATCAAAGAAGTTGGCTGCAAATTTGTGGGCTGAATCCATGCATTCTACAAAATATACTTATAATAGAGTGCCACACTCATCCATGAAAGGGAATACCCCTTTCAAAGCATACTTTAAACACAAGCCAGATGTGTCAAATCTGTGGGTGTTTGGGTCCACTGCATGGGCCTGAATTCCACTTGATAAAAGGAGGGATTTGCCACCACAAAGCATAAAATTTATGTTTACTAGGTATCCTAATGAATCTAAATATTTCAATCTTCTAGATATAAAAAAAAAATAGATCATAATCAAAAGGAGTGTCAAGTTCGATGAGCCTCTTCAGGAGGTGGAACTAGTGAAGGAGAAAACTACTGAATTTCCTTCCTATTCTACTGAATGTTTGGATGATGAAATTGGGGGTGATGAACCTAATTTGGATCCTATGATTTCTGATTTCAGTGTACATAAAACATGAGATGATGAATCAGAACCTAAAGTACAAAATAATCTCCCAACTTGGGCCCGACTGACACTCTCCTCCGCAGGAGATAACATTAGAAATCTGGATGATCCAAGGAGAGCCCTGTCTGATTTCCAAAGAGCAGGTATTGGGCTCTCTTTTACTGGTTATTTTTGTATAAATCTTGTTATTTGATGATAATTTTAGACCCTAATTATTAATACCATGCTCAGAAATATCCAAGATGGCAAGTTGCCATGGATGAAGAGATGAATTCTCGTCAGAAAAACACTACTTGGGAGCTAGTTTCTCTTCCTCCGAGAACGAAATTGGTTCAATGCAAGTGGGTATTTCGGACTAAGGTTACTGTAGATGGAAGAAAATGAAAATATAAGGCAAGGCTGGTAGCAAAAGGTTTCTCCTAGGTCCAAGGTGTGGACTACCATGAGACTTTTGTATCGATTGCAAAAATGGACTCCATCTGCCTAGTTTTGGCAATTTCAGCATCTAAGCACTGGGAAGTGAATTATATGGATGTTAAGTCCACCTTTATGCATGGATATATTCATGAGGAGATAAACATGAATCATCCTGAGGGATACATTTCTTATCCATCTTTGGTTTGCAATCTAAAGAAGTCACTATACGGGTTAAAATAGGCCCCCAGAGAGTGGTATTCCAAGATGGATGCCTTCCTTCTCTTGAAAAACTTCAAAATGTGTATATAAAATAGTATGATGGTAATTTGATTATTATTGTTTTATATGTTGATGACTTACTAATCACAGGTAGCATAGTTGCTTCTATTTCAGTCATCAAAACTGCTCTCCACAATGCATTTGAAATGAGCGATTTGGGGCTCTTAAAACAATTTTTGGGGCTTGAAATTGAGCAAACTTATGATGGGATAATGGTCACTCAGTACAAATAAATATCAAACCTATTATTAAATTTTAACATGTCTGAATGTAGAGCTACTCCATTCCCTTTCCTGTCAGGGATCAGCCTTGAAGAAGGAAAAATCACACCTCCCATGGACTGCACTATTTATCGACAGCTAATTGGTAGCTTGTTCTACTTGACTCATTATTGGCCTGTTATCTATTATGCTATGAATTATGTATCAATATAGATGAATAATACCCATGATATTCATTGGAATGCAGCCAAGAGGATCCTCCAGTATGTTCAGAGAACTAGGACCTACGACATTCACTATACTACAGACTCCGAGCTAGAGCTGGTTGGATACACAGATTCTTATTAGGAGGGTGATTATATTGATCGAAATTAAACTTCTAGATATCTCTTCATGTTTGGTGGTGGCCCCATTTTCTGGTCTAGAAAAAATCAGGCCACCATAGCATTGTCTTCAGCATAGGCAGAGTATCGAGGAGCGGTGAATGCTTACATCCAAGTTGTTTGGTTGCAAGGCATTCTTTCATATTTTGATGTTGGTAGTACTTTGTCCACTATCCTATTTTGTGACAATCAAAGTGCTATTAAGATATCCATAGATCCAATTACCATGCAGAGGACCAAGCATGCAGAGATACACATGCATTATATCAGGGAGATAGTGCATGACAGGACCATCATTTTGCAATACTGCCCGACTGATGAGAAGATTGCAGACATGTTCACCAAGATATTTTCAAAAAATAATTTCACTTACCTCCATTCACTGTTGGGGGTGATTTCATCAGAGTTATCCAACTACTTTTAGTGTTCAGCTTGAGTGGGGGGTTTTCCCACTGGGTTTTCCCTCTTTTCCTCACTTAGTTTGTTTTCAGCATTGTTTGAATTTCATTATTGTACAGGGTGACCTATGGCCTTTGTTTCTGGGGCCCTAGCATTCTTATGCACTTTATGTTTTCTACTTCTCCCGAGTATAGCTTAAGGGGGGGGTTTGGAGACATTTACCACCATACACACTCATTTTGGTCAATTTGGCCTAGTTAAACCACTATCCTAAGTTTTATTGACTTATTGACATCAGAGGATCACTGTATGACATCAGCATGAGCACACCCATGCCTAACTTCAGTCAAGGAGGCCAACTAAGCCTTCTCCTTTATTCGTGGAGGCTAACTGGAGCACTCCGGGGGCGATATGAGTGTCATAAATGTAGTTAATTGATAACTGATGGTTACAATTAGTTAAACAAAGTAGTGAAGGTGACTCCTTTCATTAAATTGATTATTTAATTAATATTTAATGAAATGGAGTTAACAAGGGTGCCTCCAACCACCTTTAATACTCCCTAACTGAACTTGTTGCATGTCCTCATGCAACCGTGTATGGATATTCCCAAGAACTTTTGGCATCTAAACTTTGGATTTGATTGATGATGTCTTTTTAATAATGAATATTTCCAGGGTGTGAAATACATGAGTAACAACTGGCATTTCCTTATGGTTGGTTCTTGTGTTACAACCATGAATATAAAGAATGTTGGTTCTTATGTTAACAACATTCATTTCATGATGTGAAATGCATGAGTAATAGCTGAAATTTTATTTATGGTTGGTTCTTGTGTGACAACCATGAATGTAAAGAATGTTGGTTCTTGTGTTAACAACATTCATTTTGTCATATGTTTTCTAGCTGCATAATAATTTAACCATACGCTCACTGAAAATGATAAGCTATTAATGTGCATAGAAAGAATCATTGTGCATAAAAAATATTTTTCTTTATATTTATGAATCATGCCAATATGTATATCAATGTGTATGAAGCAAAGTGCAATAGAGGATTTGTCGGAAAAGAAATGATCATGAATGTTAAATGAGATGAAAAATGAGTGATGGTGGTGAAAACAATGGAATGATAGTAGTGAGTATGTATTGAATATAGTTCCCCCTCCCCAACTGATGTGGTTGCATGTCCTCATGCAACCTAGCATGGGCTGTGAAAGAAATGGAGCATGGTGAGGGAATTTTCCAAATTATTCATTTCTAGCATGTAAGGAATTGCATGATTAAAGTTTAGAAAACAACATACCCCCACTTACCCAAAAAGTAGATGAATGATACAACAGGATTGTAGCTAATGCCGCTGGATCATGGAATGTGTCACTGCGACTGCGGTTGTAACTTCTAGATCATGGGCAGTGAAGGAATCGGAACTGCTACTGCTGAATCATGGAAAATATGTCATGGCTGCAGGATAAAAATGTAACTGTAAATGATGCTACGGATGTAACTGCTGTAATGTGAAGTGGAGGATCTGAAATGCTACTGATAAATAATGGAAAATATGTCATGGCTACAGGATAAAAATGTAACTGTAAATGATGTTGTAGCTGTAACTGTTGGAACTATTGTAATGTGAAGTGGAGGAATATGAACTGTTGCTGATAAATAATGGAAAATGTGAAAGGCAGAAAGTGGAACTGTGGTATACTCATAGATCTGAAGTCATGTTTCTGCAACTGCTGATGGATTCATGAGAAAGAATGTATAGTCTTCACTTGCTACAAAAACCTGATGGTACAATTCTAGTCATGTGAATAAATGTGTCGAGGTCGAGCATGAAGAGAAATCATTGGATTACTGGCCATTGATGAATGCCATTAACCAATGTGAGGAAACTCACCAGTGATGTCAATGAATGCCAAGGTACCCGAGTACATCTTGCAAAGTGTGAATAGATGTGTTGATGTCGAGCCACTTGCAATATCTGACGATCAAGGGACATTGATGAATTCCCATGATTGTTAGCGAGAGAACTTGCCATTAAGGCATGCAGGCCTCCAGGTACTCAAAATGAACTCTAGTCTATATCCCAGATGAGGTGTTGAGGTCGATGGGGCAAGACTTGTTGAAAGGTGGGCCTTAAGGAATCCCACATCAGTCAACACGAGTTGGTATAAAAATATTGGTAGGACTATAAGTGAAAATATCTCACAGTCAAGCAATGGATATGGAAAGGCTATGTAGTCATGGAAAGGGAGCTAGTTTTATTCAGAAGGCAAACTAGAATGGCAAAATCAACTGAAATAGATAAAGGGATGTATGCAATTCATAAAGATAGGCATCTGTGAAGTCATGATAGATAAAGCGATGGAAAGTGGACTTCAAGACATGGATGGTGAAAGTGATCTGAAGGAGAAATATGGATAAACAATCATGATGCAAATGAGTTTATGGATGTGTTATCTCTAATGTTGTTTTTTCATTTTTTATCCTAGGGTTTTATCATTTTTTTTGTTTATGTTGAGTTCATTTCTTTAATCTTACCTTATTTTATACCTTTGAGTGTCATAATTTTTCTATTTTTTATTATGATTTTCTTTGAAGGATCAAATCATTTATTATCTAAAGTTATGAACTTATATTAAGAGCAAGAGATTTTATGAAAGATCAATTATAAATTGGGTTATATAAACTGGCAGCATTCCTTAAACTGGCAACATTCCTTAAAATATTGCATTGATTGTTTTATTCATAAATATCATTTGTTTTGAAAAACTGTGACAATGAAACGATGATATATGAATGTATGCAAACACATGATAAGCATTATATATTTGACAAGATCGGTACTATGGTTTAAAAGCATCATTATTATTTCTTGGAGGCAGTCCTGTCTAAATAATGATTTTATACATCATGTCACTCATTTGCTTTCACAAATGTTCTTCATACGAAATCGAGGCATTTGGTGTAATGAGTAATGGTACCAATGTTGACAGTATTGACAGTTGACACTGATTTTCCATATTTCCCTAAAAACTGTTATATTACTATTCTCAAAATCCATTAGCTCTGTGAAGTTTATATTTTGAAAAGTTTGCAGAATGCTGAAAGTAACAATAGAAGAAGACCCAGAAATTGTGGTTAAAAGAAGACCAGGAGGCCTGGTTTGCAGACTGGAACCCGATAACACACAATGGATACTACAATTTCCAAGGTCAACCCAATAGATGAGAAATGCGGGATGGTTTGTTTTCTGTGAAAATTTGCAGCGTGATCATACATAGGTGACTATAGCCTTTATCAAAAATTACAAAGATGGAGTGGTTCAACTCAACAGTTTGAAGATCATCATGAATGAAGAATCTATTGCAGAAGCAATAGGTGTTCCAGCACAAGGAGAAAGATGGTTTAAGCAGTAGGATTTTCAAGGAAATTATGGTGATTTTTTAATAACAGGATTTGAGAAATTAGACTGGAAGAATGGTATTCATGTAAGCAAGATAAAACCCAATTGGCAAATTCCCTTGGAAATGGTTCAAAATTATATTACATGCGAAGGTCTCTATGATAGGGTCCTCAAATGTCATTTAAGGTTATTGATGCATTTTAATGGAAGCTTAAAACTCAATCTCCCATTTTATCTATTAAAGAGCATGCAAAAGACAGTTACATGGATTCAATCCCATCCAAAACATACTGCTTGTTCTGTATACCATCAGGGTTTAATAAAATTGTTGCTGATTTCACAATTGCATAGAGAAGGATGAACTTGGGAAAGTTTGATGTTAGAGTTAGGGTTTGAAGAAAAGACCAAAGAAAAGGGAAAAAGGGTAATAGAAGACTTGAACCAGCAAATGAGAAATCATGAAGAACAAACTGAGTATGTTGCAACAAAAGGTAAGGGTTTTGTAGAAGAACCAAACCAAAATAATTTGTTTCCCGAAGTTTCAGTTACAGATGAAAACCCTGAAACATTGAGTATGATGTTAAAGAATATAACTTCAAAGAATGAAGGACGAGTTCAGCTTTTGAGATCAGAAAGCATTGGTATGAAGCCTAGGACTAGGTTAAGAAGTAAATTACAAGCAGAAATGGAATTGGTGCATGAAGACTGTGAAGAAATTGTGATGATAAATGATTCTTTCAGCGAAGAAACTGTACACGCATCTAAGGGTCAATATTGCTTAGATAATGAGAATTTCATTGATGTTCAAGGAGTTGCAGGGTCTATACCTGAAATCTTTTGCACAAATAAACAAGTGTGTTCAGAAGATTGTTCAGTCTTGAAGCTTCCACAAGAATATGAGGTCCTTATGAAAGAAGAAGCTATTGAAATAGCTCCAAAATTGAACCAGATTAAGAAATATTTGCAGACATATAAGGATCAAACCAAGTTTTTACAGAGTATTAATGAGAAGTTAATGACTGTAAATAAAAGGTTATGAGAGGATTTAGAGGAGAAGGAAGCAGATTATCAGAAGTTACTTTCAATATCTAAAGACATCTTGAAAGAGAAAAGAACCATCCAGAAGCAGTTCGAACACATGAAGACTCAGAGTAAGGAGGCGCACAATCAAATGGAGAACAAAGATGTTGAGTTTGCCAGATTGCAAAAAAGATCCCAGGTTTTAAGTGATCTAACTGTCTTGGAAGAGGCTTCTAAGAGTATTTAGACTTAGAATCATAGTTGGCTTTTGAAAGCAATTAGGGTTTGACAGATGTCTATTTCTATTTGTATTTTGTATTACACTTGTATTAAGACTATTTTAAGAAGATCGACTTTGCTATTTTTGAAAGAATTAGATCCATAGAAATAGGATTTGGTAACTATCTCATAAACTCATAGGTTTTGTATATAAGGGATAGTATCTAGATATGAAAAGGTGGAAATTGGAGATGGGAATCCAATTTTTTGTATATTGTATGATATGAAACTCTCTGCATCTTCATTATAGGTTCTACTTTGATATGATTATGGTTACAAGCTCATTTTGTATTTTTATGAATTGTGTTTTTTATGATTTATCCTGTGTGTGGTCAAATACAATCCACTACATGATTCTTGTAATGAAATACAGTTATCTTTCAAACCTTTAGTGACAGAGTCAGATTCATTCCATAAATTTGTGCTCGTAGTTCCCTTGTTATTGAACTTTGTATTCCATTTTATGTCATACAGATCTTTAAATGGTTATGTGATTTTTCCTATATCTTTGATTACATACCAATTCAGTTTTTATTTTGATTTTATTGAATTATTTTTAAAAATATTTATTTAAGCTTGAACCCCTGTAGTCTAGGTTCAACTTTAGGGATAACATCTTTTGGCGCCGTTGCCAGGGATAGATAAGCAAAAGGACATCTTCCCTGGGTATTCGAGATTCTTATGTATCTGATTTTGGAAGGTGAACAAGATCAGTGAGACCTATTATGGACTACATCAGTCACCTACAGAAAGTTACAGTGGCTTCAAAAAAGATAGGAACTTGAGGAAATCCCTCATCACCTTTAAATCCAGGAGTCTCAGATCCTGAACAGATATTAAAATAGGCTAGGGGAAGGTTAAGCTCTACCTCATTAGAAAAATTTAAACATCCTTCAGGCTTGGAGATTCCTGAATCTTCATCTATCCATGTTCCTTATTTTGATCCACATTCAGAAAAAGGAAAAGAAGAATTAGATCTACTATTTACCACTTCTCAAATTGACAATTTCCAAGTCTTCACAAATCCTTTGTTGTCAGAGAAGGTTAAACTTGAAGCATTGCAAACAGGATCTTCTTCTTTGTTTTCAACTCATATACCTTTTGTTAAGACCATCCCAATGAATCATCCAAATCCTAGTAATTTTCCTCCTTCATCACAACATTCAAGCACCAATCAGTCTAATACAAGTTCAAATATTTCCATCCCTAGAATGGCTCACCCTCAAAATCGAATGGCTGCTATGGTGGCAGCAAGATATGCCCCACTAGTTTTTCCCTAGCCTCTTAATGCTCTCCCAGAAGGAGATTACCAGAAATATCTTCCGAGATTTAATGGTCAAGGAGATGTTACTGCAGAAGAACACTGGAACACATACTTGAGTTATGCAAACAATCAGAATTTTGAATATGAAGATGTTTGGATGAGGGTTTTTGTTCAAAGTTTAGATGGTGAGGTGAGAAAATGGTTTAGATAATTACCACCAAACTCTATAGATGGTATAGATGCTTTAGAAGAGGTATTCATGAGACAATGGGGAGATACTAAAGATTATTTATACTACATTACATAGTTTGGATCATTGAAAAAAAAGAAGGATGAAGCTGTGGGAGATTTTTCTAAAAGGTTCAATAAAATGTACAGTAGAATACCAGCTGAAATAAAACCTGCAGAGACATCAGCAAAGTTAACTTATGCAAACTCATTTGATGATGGGTTTTCTTTGTTGTTGAGGGAAAGAAAGTCTGTGTCACTTCAAAATATGCAAGATGCAGCATTGGAAGTAGAGTCTAATATTTTGGCTTCAAACAAACTCA
>LPNX010080624.1:667447-757002 GCA_001517045.1 Pseudotsuga menziesii
TGAAAGGATGAAAAAGGTAAGCATGGAAAGTTCGATAATTTATGGATAGGGCCTTTTACAGTGATCAAAATTCTGGGAAACAATACTTTTGTTTTGCAAAATATGAATGGTGAAGAAATTACAAGTCTAGTCAATGGACGTTTTCTAAAGTATTTTCACACATATTGAGGGATAAAGGATTATTGTACATATTCATTGTATATATCATTTTCTTTGAATAAGACTCCAACCCAATAAGACAGAAATGACTTTAGCAGATTTCTGAAAGCATGGGTCAACATGTTCTCAAAGTTTCACAGGGAAAGCTTTGTCCCCAGTTAGAGCCAGATGTTATCTCTAAGGTTGTTTTTTCATTTTTTATCCTAGGTTTGATAGTTTTTTTTGGTTTATGTTGAGTTCATTTCTTTAATCTTACCTTATTTTATACCTTTGAGTGTCATAATTTTTATATTTTCTATTATGATTTCCTTTGAAGGCTCAAATTTTTTATTATCTAAAGTTATGAACTTATATTAAGAGCAAGAGGTTTTATGAAAGATCAATTATAAATTGGGTTATATAAAATGGCAGCATTCCTTAAACTGGCATCATTCCTTAAAATATTGCATTGATGGTTTTATTCATAAATATCATTTGTTTTGAAAAAATGTGACAATGAAACAATGGTATATGAATGTATGCAAACACATGATTTAAGCATGATATATTTGACAGGCTCGGTACTATGGTTTAAAAGCATCATTATTATTTCTTGGAGGCAATCTTATCTAAAAAATGATTTTATACATCGTGTCACTCATTTGCTTTCACAAATGTTCTTCATATGAAATCGAGGCATTTGGTGTAATGAGTAATGGTACTAATGTTGACAGTATTGACAGTTGACATTGATATTCCATATTTCCCTAAAACATGATATATTACTGTTCTCGAATTCCATTAGCTCTGTGAGGTTTATATTTTGAAAATTTTGCAGAATGTCGAAAGTAACAATAGAAGAAGACTCAGAAATTGTGGTGAAAAGAAGACTAGGAGGCCTGATTTGCAGACTAGAACCCGATAACAAACAATGGATACTGCAATTTCCAAGGTCAGCCCAGTTGATGAGAAATGTGAGATGGTTTGTTTTCTATGAAAAGTTGCAGGGTTATCATACACAAGTGACTATGGCATTTATCAAAAATTACAAAGATGGGGTGGTTCAGCTCAAGAGTTTGAAGATCATGGTGAATGAAGAATCTATTGCAAAAGCAATAGGGGTTCCAGCACAAGGAGAAAGATGGTTTAAGCAGTAGGATTTTGAAGGCAATTATGGTGAGTTCTTAATTCTAGGGTTTGAGAAATTAGACTGGAATAATGGTATTCATGTAAGAAAGATAAAACCCAATTGGCAAATTCCCTTGGAAATGGTTCAAAAATATATTACATGCGAAGGTCGCTATGATAGGTGTTATAGTGGATTTCACCACTCCAGGTGAATCACACTTTGTATGGCCTTCCCCTGTCCCGCTGTAGACTCTTTAGACCCCATGGACCATCTTTTATCCTTTAATGTTTCCTTGATCATCCCTAAAACTATATGAAAAGTGATATACACAGCTTTTTACCCGATAACCGCGTACATATGCGGGTTTGACCCATATAACCGCGTACATCAGGATGTGTGCATAATCCAAATCCTTTTGGAGTTTTCCTTGACATGGATCCAACTCATTCGACTCCCGGCCTTCCATATGCCTTGAGATCGCTTGGATTCAACCCTTAATTATCCCTTGTGAAACTATATAAGGAACCCCTTGGTACATTGAAGGAATATAGAGAGATTGAAAGCAAATAAACTATAGTCCATTGTTGTTGGAATTTATACTTGAGTCTGCATCCCTTTGTCCCTTTGGAGCACTTTTGTTTTCTTCCCAAGCTTGCCTTTTGCTAGTGAGCTTGCTATCGTGAGATGGAGGATTGAGGTGGTGGAGGCCCAAGTGGGGGATTCAGTTTCTCTGGTTCGCAGACGTGCCATTAGAGGTTGTATCTATCTTGTAATCTCTGATTTATATTAATAAGAACTATCTTTTCCTGTTCAATGATGTGTATTTGATTGAATATTGTATCCATTGGAATATGTCAAATGCTTTTACATTATTGATTATATATGCTAGAATAGATCTAACACCATGATATATAGTATGCTTGTATTGTTTACTTGTTGTTGAGGAAGTATTATGTCAATTCAAGCTAAAGATTGGAAAGCTCAATGGGGATCTACTTCAACCATCTGGAATAAGGTATGTGGTCTAATCCTTTAGTGTTAGACATTTTATTTCTATTGCATATTGGGAAAGATTGATTATTGGAGTCAAAGATGTCTGTTGTGGTACCCCAAGCCATAGGAATTTCTCTCCATAACAGAATTCTGTTGCGAAGAGAAATTCCTATGGCTTGGGGTACCACAACAGTTAGATTTGACTTCAGAAATCAATCTTTCCCAATATGCAATAGAAATAAAATGTCTAACACTAAAGGATCAGACCTCATACCTTATTCTAGACGGTTGAAGTAGATCGCCGTTGAGCTTTCCAATCTTCAGCTTGAATTGATATAATACTTCCTCAACAACAAGTAAACAATACAAGCATACTATATATCATGGTTTTAGATCTATTCTAGCATATATAATCAATAATGTAAAAGAATTTGACATATTCCAATGGATACAATATTCAATCAAATACACATCATTGGACAGGAAAAGATAGTTCTTATTAATATAAATCAGAGATTACAAGATAGATACAACCTCTGACGGCACATCTGCGAACCGGAGAAACTGAATCCCCCACTTGGGCCTCCACCACCTCAATCCTCCATCTCACGATAGCAAGCTCACTAGCAAAAGGCAAGCTTGGGAAGAACACAAAAGTGCTCTAAAGGGACAAAGGGATGCAGACTCAAGTATAAATTTCCGCAACAATGGACTATAGTTTTTTTTCTTTCAATCTCTCTATATGCCTTCAATGTACCAAGGGGTTCCTTATATAGCTTCACAAGGGATAATGAAGGGTCGAATCCGAGCGATCTCAAGGCATATGGAAGGCCAGGAGTCGAATGAGTCAGATCCATGTCAAAGAAAACTCCAAAAGGATTTTGATTATGCACACATCCCGATGTACGCGGTTATCGGGTAAAAAGCCGCATATATCACTTTTCATATATTTTTAGGGATGATCAAGGAAACATCAAAGGATAAAAGATGGTCCATGGGGTCTAAAAAGTCTGCAGCAAGACAGGGGAAGGCCATACAAAGTGTGATTCACCTAGAGTGGTGAAATCCGCTATAACAATAGGGTCCTCAAATGTCATTTAAGGTTATTAATGCATCTCAATGAAAGCTTAAAACTCAATCTCCCATTTTATCTATTAAAGAGCCTGCAAATTATGGTTACATGGGTTCAAGCCCATCCAGAACATACTGCTCATTCTGTATACCATCAGGGTTTAATAAACTTGTTGTTGATTTCACAATTGCATAGAGAAGGATGAACTTGAGAAAGTTTGCTGTCAGAGTTACGGTTTGAAGAAAAGACCAAAGAAAAGGGAAAAAGGGTAACAAAAGACCTGAACTAGCAAACGAGAAATCATGAAGAACAAACTGAGTATGTTACAGTAGAAGGTAAGGGTTTTGTAGAAGAACCAAACCAGAATAATTTGTTTCCCAAAATTTCAGTTACAGATGAAAACCCTGAAACATTGAGTATGATGTTAAAGAATATAACTTCAAAGAATGAAGCACAAGTTCAGCTTTTGAGATCAGAAAGCATTGGTATGAAGCCTAGGACTAGGTTAAGAAGTAAATTGCAGCCATAAATGGAATTGGTGCTTGAAGACTGTGAAGAAATTGTGATGATAAATGATTCTTTCAATGAAGAAACTGTACACGCATCTAAGGGTCAATATTGCTTAGATAATGAGAATTTCATTGATGTTCAAGGAGTTGCAGGGTCTATACCTGAAATTGTTTGCACAAATAAACAAGTGTGTTCAGAGGATTGTTCAGTCTCGAAGCATCCACAAGAAGATGAGGTCCTTATGAAAGAAGAATCTATTGAAATACCTCTAGAATTGAACTAGATTAAGAAATAATTGCAGACATATAAGGAGCAAACCAAGTTTTTACAGAGTATTAATGAGAAGTTAATGACTGCAAATAAAAGGTTATGAGAGGACTTGGAGGAGAAGGAAGCAGATTATCAGAAGTTACTTTCAATATCTAAAGACATCTTGAAAGAGAAAAGAACCATCCAGAAGCAGTTCGAACACATGAAGACTCAGAGTAAGGAGGTGCACAATCAAATGGAGAACAAAGATGCTGAGTTTGCCAGATTGCAAAAAAGATCCCAGGTTTTAAGTGATCTAACTGTCTTGGCAGAGGCTTCTAAGAGTATTTAGACTTAGAATCATAGTTGGCTTTTGAAAGCAATTAGGTTTTGAAAGATATATATTTCTATTTGTATTGTGTATTACACTTGTATTAAGACTATTTTAAGAATATTGGCTTTGCTATTTTTGAAAGAATTCAATCCATAGAAATAGGATTTGATAACTATCTCAAAAAATAAGAGGTTTTGTATATAAGGGATAGTAGCTAGATATGAAAAGGTGGCAATCGGAGACAGGAATCCAATTTTTTGTATATTGTATGATATGAAACTCTCTGCATCTTCAATACAGGTTCTACTTTGATATGATTATGGTTACAAGCTGATTTTGTATTTTTATGAATTGTGTTTTTTATGATTTATCCTGTGTGTGGTCAAATACAATCCACTACATGATTCTTGTAATGAAATACAGTTATCTTTCAAACCTTTAGTGACAGAGACATATTCATTCCATAAATTCGTGCTTGTAGTTCCCTTGTTATTGAATTATGTATTCCATTTTATGTCATACAGATCTTTAAATGGTTATGTGATTTTTCCTATATCTTTGATTACATACCAATTCGGTTTTTATTTTGATTTTCTTGAATTATTTTTAAAAAGATTTCTTTAAGTTTGGACCCCTGTAGTCTAGGTTCAACTTTAGGGATAACAGGATGGTTTTTGTGTAACAACCAACATTATGATGTTTATCTACAAACATCATGAGTAACATCTCCTTCAGGTTGTCTATCAAAGCATGTTTCTTAAAAAATTTGTGTTTCTTTGAAAAGTCACTTCAACAACAAAATACGACTATCTCTGAAACCTAAAAAAAACTTAAGTACAAAATCATGCATTAAAACTTATTAGTGAATATGTATTGAATATAGTTCTCCCTCCCCAACTGATCCGGTTGCATGTCCTCATGCAACCTAGCATAAAATTTATGAGAAGTTCGTAAAAGAAAACATATCATGCAGAAATAAGTACATAAGTTGCAAAGAAAATTACATGTTTCCCGTGCTGGTTTCATCCGATCATACTTGTAACAACCCAGCTAGTTGCAACAGATATGGCTACAACACACAACGATGACGGCCAGCTGCTAGACAATTAGATGCAACAAGCCAACTGCAACACCGCATAGTTGTGACAGCTAGCTGCGTGACAACTAGCTGCAACAAGCCAGCTGCAACACTCAGCTGCAACAAGCCTATCTGTGACAGCTAGCTGCAACACACAAGAAACTTTTCGTGCTGTGAGAAAATTGGTTTATTGCAGTTTTATTGATTTAAAAATCGAATATCCTAAAAACATTATCAACGAGGCATGCTTTTAAAAATTTTGTGATTCATGACAAACCACTTCAATAGAAAAACTGACAATCTTTGAACCTGAAAAATGATAGTACTAAACCTGCAATCAAACTTGTGAGATTATTGTAAAATGTAGGAATTAGTACGAAGGCGAGCGAATTGAATTTCAAAAATAAAGTGCATTTTTTTTCTTTTGTCTTTGTGTGCTGTCAAAGTGACCTGAAGAAAACAAATTATCATAGAGTGTAAAATTCATGCATTTGTATTGTTTTTGGGAATGTAAGAAATTCCATTTGCATATATATATATATATATATATATATTTTATTTTTATTTTTTTCTTTTGCAAAATGTAAAACAAAAGAAATAATTTTTATAATTTTATATATTTTTCTTCTTGTTTTATTTTTACAACACACCAAAATAAAATAAAATAAAAATAATGGCAAAAAAACACTCAAAATTAAATTTACCCGATCATAGTTGTAACAACCTAGCCAGCTACAACAACAATGGCTGCGAAACACAGCGGCGACAACGAGCTGCAACAACCACAGGTAGCTGCCCCATATCTATTTGCTTCTCACCTTCCTCGTTTTTTGGGGTCTTAAGACTAGTCCAATTGCTTCTGGGATTATAATATTTTCAATTGATGCTCAAGGGCTTTATTCAGTTGTTTTCTGTTCTTTGTTTACCCTTTTCTTTGTTCAGCCCTTTTTCTGAGCTTTGTTCAGCCTTTATTCAGCCTTCACAAAACTATGTTCAGCCTTCACAGAACTATGTTCAGCCCTTTTTTTAAGCTTTATTCAACCTTTGTTTAGCCTTCACAAAACTATGTTCAGCCTTTTCTTTGTTCAACCATTTTTCTGAGCTTTGTTCGGCCTTTGTTTAGCCTTCACAAAACTATGTTCAACCCTTTTTATCAGCTTTGTTCAGCCTTTGTTTAGCCTTCACAGCAATGGAGTTTACTATTTCAGCTGCTTGGAACCGGTCGCAACAGTAAATATGGAAAATAACCTCTTGAAGAACCAGTTGTATATCACAAACCGTGGCTTTGTTTGGCGATTTCCTCGCGAATTAGGTAAAGGAGGATGTTACACACAAAACACATATCTTGGATGTTTAGGATTCGTTTCCATCTGTCCGTAAATCAAGACACAAATAAAGGTTTCGTATCTGGCATTTTTTTTTGTTAAGGCTGTAACAACCATTTGCAAGCCATTTGTTGCAGATTTATTCAATTCCTTTCTGTTTTAGATGGAGTTGCAACTTGCTGCACTATGAGAAAATTGGTTTATTGTGCACTTTTATGGATTTTAAAATTAAATATCGGGATGCAACAACCAGCTACAACACTGGGCTGCAACAACCAACTATAATAGCTAGTTGTAACACCCATTAGATCCTGCATAAATCATCATTAATACATGCATACCTTCCCCATAAGTATCGATCTACTCCTATGTGCGGTTCTGAGTTATCCTCTTTATTTTTAGTCATCATGCATACATCCTTTCCTATCACAAGAAACTCTTGGCGTTGTGAGAAAACATTATTATAATTGGTTCACTGTTCATTTTTATGGATTTAAAATCAACTACCAAGCTGCAACAACAGGCTATTACAGCCAGCTACAACACTCAGCTGTAACAGCCAACTGCAACACCGCCAACTGCGACACATAAGAAACTTTATGCGCTGTGAAAAAAATTGGTTTATTGTGCACTTTTATGGATTTTTTTTAAAATCAAATATCCCGAAACATACCTCTGCATTGGTCGCTTCTATCAAATGATCGATTTCCATAAAGTTACGCTGGTGCAATAACGGGTCATGTGCCTCAATGCAGTGTGTACTAATGCTCATGGTTGAAATCATAGCTCAAGTTTTGGTATTGTTCATTCAACTAGGATATAGGATCTCAATGCGGCTGCTAGATCAATTACAGTTTATCCAATCCATTCAATCTTCAATGTAAAACTTACCTCGCCTTCCTCCTTTTTGTTGAGTTAAGGCCATTCAACCATCTCGACACCCAATATTTCCCAGTCACTTTAAAAACCTAGAAAGATAATGATTGCTGAAGTATCTTAAGAAAACAAATGAGCATTAAAAACATTTTTGAATTTATTGTTTTCAGGAATAATTTAAAAAGTCCATTTGCAACGTTGTTTATTTATTTTTAAAATTGCAAACAAAACATCATTGAATAAAAGCCAATTGGAAACAAAATTCATCAAGCAAAAACCACCCATAAAATATAGGAAATGTTATTGGCCCATATGAAACTCATATTGTCTTGTAATCATAATATGAAGCACACATTGAAACTTGTTTATAAAAGGATTCAAGGAGTTCAAGTTTTTCTAAGCATACAATGATAGTCTTTAAGGAGAATCTCTAGAGTAGTTTTGATGGTTTATGAACAGAAAGAAGAAGAAAAAAACATGTGGCCAAAAAGAAATACCCACCGAGGAAGCAAAGCCTATAGAAAATTTGTGAGTAAGTGCAAAACCCAGCTGCTTTCAGCTTTTTATGTGCAAGTAAGATAAGTAATTGCAGCTTTATCATGTATTGAACCAAAGCTAGATTGTTCATTCGAGAATCAATTTTTGAAAGGATATTCAACAATGTCTTCCAGGAGGGAATCAATGGAAATGTTGAGCCTTGGGTGGATTGATTTTAATATTGCACAGCTTCGTCCCCATGCCAACCTAGTGCTCATGATTTTGACTGTGTATCTGCCCTGTTGAAAACCAGCCATCCTAAAATTTGACTCCTTCATGTTCCAAAAAATGAAAATTGTTCTCAAACCAAGTCATATTTTCACAAACCGCTTGCAAGTCAACTAAATGAGACCCTTTTGCACAAAACCCATGTGCCGGATTTTTCAAATTCATCACTGTTTTCTCATAAATTACACCTGAATTTGAATGTCTGCAAATGGACGTTAATTGACAGAAAAACAAAGAGAAAACAGTTAGGTATATTTATTCATGCAATACCATCTTATTGATCATTAAGCCAGAATGGAGAGTCATATTCAGGACTAAGTCATGAAAATGGTGAGTCGTGGCTAGAATTAAACACACATATCATGCATATCTTGGTTATTTATTAATTAACGATAATGCGTATTAAGAAATTGGTTTCAATCCCACCCAATTTGGATATGCTCCTATTAAGACCGCTTATACACATCTAAAGATTCTCATTCAATTTTTTTTTATAGCAAATAGAATCCAAGAATGAATAACATCCATTTTCATTCATAAAAAAAATAAGTGAGATTTGGTCAATTATTCGCGGCTCAAGTTGAGCATACAACATTTAGACGCATCTCCTATCCCTTACCCATCCACGGTGTTGCATCCTGGTTAGCTGTGATATTGCTGGCAATTGAGCTATCATCGATCCAGGAAAAGACCAAAGGGAAGACTTATATGAAACAAGTAAGGATTTTCTTATGAATTTTATTGTTGTTGCAGGTTTTAAGTCAAGGTTGAAGATGAAAATGAAGCATCGTTACAGACCATGGATTTATTCATTCTCGGGAGTTTTATCTTTTTCAATTTCCATCTTATTTTTTATTGCAGGTTGTGGAGGAATACATGAGTTATTATATATATGTTTATGATTTTAATTGTAGGTTTAGCATGCAAGATCAACAAGTGGATAGAGTATGAAGATACCTCAATTGGTGATGCCGTAACTCAAATAAAAAATAAATCAAACCAAGAGTTAAAACCAGAAGACACAGTTCAAGTGCGATACAGTTTCAGCAAGACACAGTTTCAACACATCGTCTTAGCTGTTACAGCTACATTTGTATAGCTGGTATTTCAACTTGGAGTTACGATGTTTTAGCTTGGATTTTTTCCAGGCCACTTATTCAATTTTAATGAAATATTTCTAATGGCCTATTTTTTATTTTAATTGCAGATCCAGGATGGAGTGCGTAAATATAGAAAATTTTAGAAATGGTTTGGTCGAGGAATTATTTGTAGAGTTAATTTTCAGACAGCTATAGTATGAAGGATGAAGGAAAAATAAATGGCTATGAATCCAACCCAAGAGAAGTTTACAGGCATGACACTGCTTTAGCTGTTGTTGCAGCTGCTTTTCCGCATTATAAATTCAACGATTGTTCAACTTAAAAATGAATTTGCCACATGAATTTGTAGGCTGGTTTTATTTGACAAATTGAATTGTTTTTTTCTTTTAGCAAACAAAAGATAAATGATTTGCAAAATAAAGATAAAATCGATTAGGTATGTTGCAAACATAAATTTATTCATTCCTGAAAATTTTAGAAAACATCCTACTTTCTGATCCTCACGATCGCATGAAGCGTGGAGGAGAGCATACTTATTTTGGGTGAAAGCAAAAACTAAAAATAAAATCCTACCTACTCTATGCTAATTGGTAATTAGAAAACAGTTACGTTTAATCAAATAGCCAATGTAACCATACATGAAACAGTAATAGGAATATATTATCTTTCAATTTCGTGAATGAACAATGGAAATATACAAAGATGAATGAATTTAATTTTTGTGGCTGTGATCTAACTAAATAAATAGAAAAACTAAATTTTTCTAACCTCATACTCGCTTGAAACCATCGTTCGATAGGGCTTTTGTAGGCATAGTTTTCACTCCTCAGATCATCTTGTAACTCCTCGTGGTCCTCCTCAATATCCTGTTCGCATGATTGTTCATCCTCAGATGTGCAGGATTATTCATATGTTGATTCTTCATCTATTTATATAGGAGTGATTAAGCTCTTGGCTGCCGTCAGGATCTCCTTTTTGAGAGAAGAGGAGATCCCTACTTTCACAAGGATCCGAGTGAGTTGTTCCAAGTTTAAACTCATTTTTAAATCATTTTGAAAAGGGGATTCTTACAGCACCCAAATCTAAATGAAAAATTTAAATAAACGCTCTTGCTGAAACAAATTAAAAAACACTCTATACAGAAAACAATTACTCTTCATAGTTGTGAAAATCAAACACACTTGATGAAATTGAAATTCACACTTGCAAAATTGAAACACTCATTACAAAAATTGAAATTTAGTCATTAAATAAATTAAAATTCACACTCTAATGTATGCTTGCAGAAAAATCAAACTAAACTTCAATCCATCGTGCTTCCCCGGCAACAGCGCCAAAATGTTGGGTCGAATTAATGTTGTTTTAATTCCATTGTAGTAATTGCCCAGCCATTTAATTTGTCAATCCAAGGTTCATAGGCTTACGAAGCACATGCAAAGTATACACAAGAATGAAGAAAAATTAAGCTAATCTAACCCCCCATGAAACTAATACTAATCTAATCTGAACCCCCTTAAGCTGAAAACAAGCAATTACTAATCTAAAGCTAGAAGATGAAACACATGACTGAAAGTAAATTGCATAAAAAAAAGACAACATATGAAGAGAAACAAGACAACACATATGAGCTCACATTAACCATAAAGCAATCTTAAATTACATCACAAGAATCAATCATAAATCATGAAAGCATCAAACCAAGATTATGAACAAAATCTAAGAATTCCCTTCTCCATATTACAAAGTCAAGACTAACTTCTACAATCTACTATTCTCTAAGATAATTTAAGATCTAAAATATTCCAAGATAATATCCCCTTTAAGATTTAAGATTATTGAAATGAAGAGAGAACACTCTCTTTTATACATGAAGAAAATAACCATCTCATAATGAGAGATCCACTATTCACTCAACTACTTTCCTATTATTACAAGATATGATCTCTTCAAATCCTCCACATATCTCTCACCAATCCTCCACATGTCTCTCAACCAAATCTCCATGATCTTCTCCTTGGAATATTCTTTGCATAACTATCTCCTTGAAATGGTGGAGGAGATATACGTGAAGTATTTTCTTTGAATTAATCCTTCACATATTCCTACACATTACAAATCTCATCCCTACTTTGAGATATTAGTGAAAAACATGTTAAATTTCTAATATTTAATCATAAATTCACTTATAATACTAAAAATAAATAAAGTGGAAATAATAAGGTGAAACCCACATATATGTATCGAAATGGTATAATAAAAGGTTAATGGGACGATGAAATGTGAGGAATAACGGAAGATAAAGTGGATTAAAAAGTGACATTTCTGAGTCCCAACAGGGGCCACCAACAAACATAAAGACATAACTGGAAGTGGACTTCCAATCTATGAGATCCCCTACCCAATCTGAATCTCTATAAGCAACCAACTCTAGCTCATAATCTATAGCATAGTGAATGTAATGTAATGAAGGATCCTCTTGGTTGCCTTCCAATGGAGTTCATGATTTTGATGCATGTATATTGATATAGCATTCATGGCATAACAAATATCAATATGTGAATGTGTCAAGTAAGGAAAGATACCAATCAACTAGCGATAGATAGTACAATCCATGGGTGGAGTGGATTTTTCTTCTTCAAGGCTGATCCCTGAGAGGAAAGGAAATGGGGAAGCATTGCAATCAGCCATGTTAAACTTAATTAATAGGCCTAAAATGTATTTATACTGAGTTACCATTATCCCATCAAATTCTTGGAAGATTTCAAGCCCTGGAAATGGCTTCAGGAGCCCCAAATCGCTCATCTCAAATGCATCATGAAGGGAAATTTTTATGAAGGTAATGGAAGCAAGTGTGCCTCCTGTAATCAAAATATCATCAAAATATAGAAAAATGATAAGTAAATTACCATCATATTGCTTCAAATACAAATTCAGATCATATTTTCATCTTTGGAAGTTTTATGAAAGCAGAAAGGCATCAATCTTGGCATACGATGATCGTGGGGCCTGTTTCAACCCATATAATGACTTCTGCAATTTGCAAATCAAAGAAGGATCTGAAATATATCCCTTGAGATGATTCATGTATTTCTCCTCATGAATGTATCCATGTATAAATTCACTCTTGAAATCTATATGATGCACCTCCTGGTGGTTGGATGCCGCAATGACCAAAACAAGGCGGATGGAGCCCATCTTTTCCACTGGTGCAAAGGTCTCATGATAGTCCACTCCTTGGACCTAGGAGAACCATTTTTCAACTAGAATTTTCTTATATTTACAATTTTTTCCATCTGCAGAAACCTTTTTCTGAAACACCCGCTTGAATTGAACTAATTTCCTCCTAGGTAGAAGAGAAACTAGCTCCCAAGTAGCATTTTTCCGAAGAGAATTAAACTCTTCGTCCATAACAGCTTTCAATCTCGGATATTTCCGAGCATGGTAGTAGGAATTAGGATATGAACCAATAATTAAATAATAGTTCTCATACAGCAATGAATGGTGACAAGAGAGAGCAATACCTACTCTTTTAAAATCAAACCGGGTTCTTCTTGGATCAGCAGGATTTCTAATGTTTTCCCCGGTGGAAGAGAGTGTCTTTTTGTACCAAGTTGCAAGATATGTTTTCAATTCAGAATATGATTATGAACCTGATATATATTTCTCACTGATATCAAATATCATATCTGGAAAATCATAACCTTCACTCCCACTTTCATTACCCAAATTATCAGCAAAACGGGATGGAATTTCAGCAGAATTTTATTCAACTAGTTCTACCTCTTGGAGAGGCTCTTCATATCAGACACTTATTTCCATGAAAATTTGTTTGGTTATGGTATTCATAAAATTGAATCCCTTAGATTCTTCTAGATATACAATAAACAAACATTCAATACTTTTTGGTTTCAAATCTTTCCACTTGTCATGTGGAATTCGATCCCATGCAGTGGACCCAAACACCCTGAAATTTGATACATCCGGATTATGTCCAAAGTAGGCTTCGAAAGGATTCTCTCCTTTCATGAAGGAGTGAGTAAATATGTTCTAAATGTATGTATAAAAATTCATGGCCTCATCCCATAAATTTTCATCCAATCCTTTTTCTTCCAGCATGCATGTAGTCATCTCCTTCAGAGAGCATTTTTTCCCTTCAGCTACACCATTTTGTTGAGGAGTGTAGGGAATGGAATGGTGGATTTGGATGATCCCACTGTCTGAAAATATTTGTAGAAATTAAGAAATTATATATTCCCCTCTATTATGAGATCTCAGATATTTAATCTTTCTCCCAGAGGCATTCTCAACCAGTGCTTTCAACTCAATGAAATTCTCCAAAACTTCATATTTTTTCTTGAAGAAGAAAACCCAACTGTATATAGAAAAATAATCTATGAAGGTGAGTACATACTGAGATCCATGCATGGATGTGGTGGGAATAGGTACTCTTATATAATAATGAATCAGCCCCAATATACTTGATACATGACTTTCCTTTCCCCGATCAAACTTGTGCTAAGGGTGTTTTCCCACCATACAACCTTTGCAAATTCCTTCGGAAGTTTTGATGGCTAGGAGGCCTTCAACCATGGATTTTTTCTGATGTTGATGAAATTACTTGAATTTTAAATGACCAAATATCTCATTTCATAGTCTACTGACCTCATTTCCATGATTCAAAAGAAGGGTGGGCTTTGCATCCGCCACAAAATGGGAAAACTCCTAGGCCTTAGCATGATGGTTTGATAATCCTTTTGCAACAAGTTTCCTGGATGAAATTTCAGTAATTTATACATCATTGGGGATGAAGGCTACTCACTTGGGAAGTCCATTATGAGTCATTTTATATACACTCAGAATATTGGAGGCCAAGGAGGGTACATACAGAACATCAAAAAAACTGCCATGTTCAAGATTTACTATACCTTTTCCTTCTGAAACAATGGTAGAATAATATCCCATGTGGATGGGAATATTTTTGTTGATGTCCAGGGATGAGAAAGAATCTCTGCTTTCCATCATGTGATTTGAAGCTCCAGATTCTATAAGGAGATCTTTGGGCTTCAAGGTGCTTGCCATGAGAGCATGTCCTCTTTCTTGTTGGGTATCCCAATATTGGTTATCTCTCTTCCAAACACTCTCTAGAAGATTGATATTGTTTCTCTCAAGGTGAGAAGTCATATCATCAAGCTTGTTCTTCATGCAGGCATGTTCAGGGTGGAATCCCTTCTCACAATAGGAACACTTGACTTTCTCTTTGTCTTGGTTTCCTTTGTTCTTGTGTTTCTTTGAGTTGGAAGACTCTTCTTCCTGCTGGTTATTTTCTTTAGGATTTGGAGCATCAAATTTAGCCTTTGGATTCTTCTATTTTCCTTTATCCTTTGAATATTCTGGGCCCAAAGAAAAAAAATATTGATCTCTTGAGGATCTGAGGATTGCCATCTATACAAGCTTTTCATGCTCGTTTGTATGGGTCTTGATGAAGGAATCTAGTGAAGGAATTTTCCAATTTGGGGTTGTTAGCTTCCCCGTATTGAATGTTGAAACAAAGACTGAATAGGCTGAACCAATTTTTGAGAGTATAGATAGGATGAGATGATCATCTTCCTTCTCAATATTTCACTGCTTTAACTGGAGCACCAAATGTTTGAATTTGTGAAAAATTCATTCATAGTTTTGAAGATTCCCGAATTTAAGGAAATCAACTCATTCTTAACCTGATAGATCTGTAGATCATCTTGTTTATCAAAAAATGAAGCGAGATGATCCCGAATCTCCTTCGTATTCTTCAATCCCAAGATGTGGAAAAGGATATCTTTGGAGATAGACAAGCACAAGAAACCATGAGCCTCATCCAGCTTATTCCAATATTTTATCTTCTTTCTGGAAACATTAGGATTTGTTTCTGTGTTCATTGTGACTTGGTAGAGCCCTTTTGAATAGAGTGGAATCTCCATATACCCATTCCATCAGTAGTAATTGAAAGAGGTAAGAGGATCCAGAGAAGAGGCCATGGAGCTACTATAGCGAATGCAGTGAAGAACTTATAAAAACATGCAATCAACACAAAAGGGTACCATAAGGTCGGACAACCTGCACATTTCAAGTTTTCATCACACCCAGCATAATTGATCAAGAAATCTTGATCAACAATTCATTTACATGGGGTATTAAGTGGTAAACCTCCAGTTTCTGGTGCAGTGCTGGATTTTAAGATTTTGCTCAATTTTTCATGCTAGATCCATAAAAAATCATGTTTTTGAAGAATAGAGATTCATCCTGTCATGGCTCTGATACCATATTAATTATGTCACAACAATATTGAGACAAAGCACAAACTTACAAGAGATTCAAGACAAATTAGACATGAAATGACATAACGGTCCTACAATAGGAGGTTGCATCTCTGTATAATAAATAATGGAATGAATAATACAATACAATGTCATGTCGAAATTGCATGAATGTAGACAATTAGAATTCACTAGAGGTCATTCGAATTGCATGGATGGGTGTAGCTTAACTAAACATTAGCAACACTAGACACACTTAGTTAACCACTAATCTAGCCATGATTGACTCTAACTAAGTCCTAACTGAATTAGAGTGCAACAGATGAGTGATTCTAACTGAATGTAACTCAGACATATGTCATTGCCTGTCAATCGGTAGGTGGTAGAGAATCACTAACTCCAATTAGCTCCAATCAAGTTAACTGAAGTGATACTGATCATCAGAAGTTGTTGGAGGCACATTAACTCACTTTAGTTTATCCCAATCAGCCCAAAATAGACAATGACATGATGGAGGCTCCTTTACAACACAACTTAACTGATTTTTAGGTGAAACAACAATTAGTTAGTTATTTGGTGCACTTATGACACTCAGATCACCCAAGAATTGCTCACCAATTGAAGGAGGAATCCCAGTTAGCCTCCCTGATTGAAGCAGAAGCATTAGTTGGCCTCCTAGATTGAAGGAAGGCTTGGGTGTGCTCATGTTGATGTCATGGTGTCATCATTTGATGCCAATTCAAGTCAATTAACTTAGGATAGGGATTAATTAAAGAAAAATTGACCAATTAAGTGTGTATGTTGGTTAAATGAATGCAACATTCTTTAATGCCTCGAAAGCGAGTTGTGCAATTTCATGCTAGAGGAATGCGGTGTCTTTCTTCAACAAGCACATGAAACCCTTTTGTTATATTGGCATAATTCACTATAAATCGTTGAAGAAAATTGGATTTCCCCTGTAGTCTCTGTAGTTTCATAATATAACAAGGAGGAGGAATATTTACAATGGCCTCAAATTTTAATGGAACCACCTGTATACCTCTATTTGACACAATGAACCTGAGTAACCTCCTTAAATTGACACAGAAAATACACTTGTGGCGATTCAAGCGTATTTTATATTTTCTACATCGTTCAAAAATCATACAAATATGGTCTAGATGCTCCTTCCTCTTGCGAGAATGGGTAGGAAAATCATCCAAGTAAGGTTTGATGATATGCTTTATATCATGGAAGGAAAAATTCATTGCCCATTGGAAGGTAGCTCTGGAATTTTTCAGATCAAAGGCAATTTTCTTGTACGTGAAGGTTCACTAAGGAAATACAAAGGTCGTTTTATGTTGGTCTTCTAGTTTTATTTGAATTTTATTATACCCCCAAAAACTGTCAATAAACAAAAATACCTCACTACCCACACAAGCATCGATAATATGATCAATGAAGGGCATGGGGTAGTTATTCTTAGGACATGCCTTATTTGAATCACAAAATTCGATGCAAATGCGCATATTCCCTTATTTTTTATCAACTGGAACAAGATTGGATACCCATTGTCTTAGAGAAATCGGGTAAATGAACCCAGATTTCAAAAGTTTTTCCACTTTAGCCTTGACAGCTACTGCTTTCCATGGATTTACTAGTCTAAGATCTAGTCAAACAATATTTGCATCAGGACAAATATTATGTTATACTATAGATGGATCAAGTCATGGAATCTCTTCATATGACCAGGAAAAAACGTCATGAAATTCCTTAAATAAGGAAGTATAAATGACAATATCCTACAAAGAGAAGTTTGCACCAATATGAACATATTCTACGATGTTAGGTTTTGTAGAAATGTTGATTAGAATGGTAGTAGAGATATTTTCCATATTCCCCTCAACAAGTACTCCCTCCTTAGGTAAATGATTAATCAACAGATCAAATCCTTCTTCCAGTATCACATGAAACTCGTGATTCTCAATCTTTCTTAACTCTAGAAGGAAGAAAGATTTATCGTGAATTTATTCACAAATATTTTCTCTTCCAATCATAGCTTCCAAAATGGATTTTTTCGAACGAAAAACCATATCCAAAAAGTCATAGGAATATGTAGAGTTCTCTTCCCAGGAGGGTAGATAGGCTTCATTTGAATCCTCTGATATTGAAGAAGGAGTCGCAATGGAATTACCAACTACATTAAAAACAACTTGATAAGCTATTGCTGATAAGGGAACTTGAGGCTCTTCTCACGAAGGGAGGGCCCAGGGGTCAATTCTATCTACAAACATCGCAATATAATTCCTGACATTTGTTGAACCTAGGTAGTTAATAGGAGCTGGTATATCAAATGTTCCAATCACTGATGTATACATTCCAACTCCTAAGATTTTGTTTTCTAGTTTTGATTGATCGATCAAAGGTACCGTGGCATCATTAGTTTCCAAATGGAATTTCTGAGTAAAATTGAGATGGTCAACTGTAACCATCTTCCCTTCATGCAGAAACACTACTACTCAGAAAACAAACAAAGGAATAGCACACATAGCATAATTCCAACTTCTCCCCAATAGCAGATTGTAGTCCAAGGGAGCATCGATCACTTCAAATTCAATAGACATTGCTTTCCCTGCCAACTTTATTTCTAAAGCTAGTAGGATACCATGTGGATAGAAATATATTTCATTAAAAGTTGTAAGTAGAGTGTTCGATGGGAAAAACTCTGGGGATCCCAAATATTCCCAACAAGATATTGATATGACACATGTGGAAGCACCTTCATCAACCACATTTTGTCCAATGGTTTTTCCCCCATGGACACCATCGATTGATAAGGACACATCGTATGTCAGATGTATTTTAGCATCAGACAGATTAAACTTGACCAGCAAGCTTGTTGAGTCCATACTACCTATGTCTACCAAGATTGCATCCCTTTCAGGAGGACAACTCTGTAGCACCTCCAATGCCGACATCGCACAATATGTTTGAGATAATTCTTCCACCATAAAGTAGTTAGAACCCTAGAATTAGGGTTGTGGAATTTTTTCTTGAAGATACCTTTTGTTATCTTGGGATTTGGTTCAATCCATTTCTAAATGGTGAGAGGGGTTGAAATTTCAGTAGTAGAATTACCTTTATCCTAAGCCTCCATTTCGTAAGTTTCATTTCTTGTTCGAAGGAAAATACTGGATCCAACCATGTTGATATAATTGTGATCAGTAGGAACACTAGGTGTGCCCCTGACATGTTTCAAAGTAGAAACTGTATTTTTTCCTTGGGGAAAAGGATCCTTCAGGACAATCAGTTGTCGATTTTTAAGCATCTTTTGTGCTTGTTCCATTAAGGGGCACTAATAAGTAAGGTAGTCTTCTTGGCACAACTTACAGGGAAACTTGAACTTTTTGTTGTCTTTCTTGGCCCCATCAGCATTATTTGTGGGCTTAGGTTTGTTTTGGTTTCCCTCACCCTTCTTCCCTTTCTTCTTTTTCCCACCGGGCTGTTGATTTCCATTTTGGGAAGAATATGCAAAATAAACAGTAGCGCTTTATGGTGAGGGAGTGGCATCCTTAGTTTCCTCCGCTATAGATTGCTTCACTGTCAACTCATGGAGTTGCTTAGTGAGTGATTCTACAATAGGAGTACTTAATGAAACAACCACACTATTGGCATGTGGTCTAGGCTTGGGTTTATCCTAGTCATTTGTAGACTTTGGTCCCTCAGGG
Source organism: Pseudotsuga menziesii (assembly GCA_001517045.1). Taxonomy (NCBI): domain Eukaryota; kingdom Viridiplantae; phylum Streptophyta; class Pinopsida; order Pinales; family Pinaceae; genus Pseudotsuga; species Pseudotsuga menziesii. The sequence continues at coordinate 687,017 of LPNX010080624.1, forward strand.
ATAATTTCATATAGAATCCTTGACTAAGCATAGATCAGATATAATTGATGGGCCCTAAGGATTTCTTCTTCCTCTATGGTTACTCCTGAAGTAGATAAGTCCTTAGAAATGTAAGGCAATAAATATTTCAAAAACCATTCTAAAAAGAACTCAAGAAGGATAACGACTCTAATAAGCCTCTTGATCCTTCTCCACTCCTAAATATGATCAGATATGTGTGTGGCCCTTTTATGTCAGAAAGTTGACAACAAGTATGTACTGGCATCATATTAGATAGGAAGTTGAAAGTGGTTTAGGAACATGATTTCTAATTCAAGAAAGTTATCATATGTAGCTAATGGTAGTTCGATGTACCACTTGGCCGCTACATTATTAAACATTCTCTGAAATAGCCTCAACCAAATGGAGGCATCGTTAAGTGAGTTGGAAGAGCACCAAATATGAAATGTGGTGATGTGAGCACATGGATCGTCACCGGTTTTCCCTTAAAACTTTGGGATGTCCAAGGGAATCTTAATGGGGACACGTGGCCATGCCATATTATGATGCATGGAGTCATTCATTAGAAAAATATTGCAAGTTTAATGTTTCCAGGAAAGGAAGTTTATCCCTAGTCGGGGTTTGATATAGAGGATTCTATGGTGAGGAATTACCTACCTGTTGAGGCCTAGAAAATCGCAGGTAACAACAGTTAGGGATTCTCCCCAATAAATGTTCACAACTAGCCCGTTACTATTTGGTATGGGGAATCTGTCCGGTTTATGGTCCGGCTATTGTATGTAAAGTAACAAATTAAAAAATTTTACCAGTTATGGCCCAGTCCACCGTATATGTTTTTATTTTTTTGTGTTTAAGTTATGATGTGCAAATGCCTATCTAAAAATGCAAATTGATAGAGATAATGAGGAGTGTCACAATGTGATGTTCAGGTTCTTACCTCTCATCTTAACTCTCCCACATCTAAATCACACATAGCAAGAAACTATATTTAACTAACTAACCTATCCCTAGGGAGAAAAATTATTAGTTATCAATGAGTAATGTATTTCTGCACATGCATTAAGAAAAATTACAGATAGTTGTTACTTATTTTAGAACACATGAACATTAATAAAAATATGAACAACAAGATAGCTTATTGTTTATGACAACCTTCATTACTCACAGTGGAAATTTCACAAAATAAACCATAGTACATTCATAACATGAAGAAATTGACTGAGTTAGAACGATATCACAATTAATTGAAGTAATCTAAAAATGAAATAGTTCACATTCAACTGATCCATAGCAAAACATTTGAAACATTCCACCAATCTTTCTCCAACAGGAAACTTGTAATTATTTATTGCAAAAGGAAATAGTTCTTCTTACAATATACTCTCACAAATGATCTGGGAAAAAGTCCCTTCTACATCTAAACTCTCCTACATTTATACAAAAAATCAAAACCCTTGGGCTACCCCCAAATGACTTTTGGGATTCCCCAACCTTTCGATCCCAAAATTTTGTCTTATAGAAAGTGCTCACAATTTATACAATATATTACATTTTAAATAAAAATTTAATACAACACTTTATGAAGAGGGGCCCTCTTGGTCATTTATGAACTTTTTCCACACGTGGGCCTCTGCTACTATGCCTTCAAAATCAAAGGGTTCAGGAAAACAGATATTTATCTCGTACTTAGTAGCATGATTCGTAACTACTTCTATTCTTTCTGGACTCAGGTGCAGTTGTTCTTCTAGTAAGTGGATACTTACTTCTCCATGATCCACTTCATTCTTCAAAATCTGTTCATCTAGATCCTTGACTTGATGGATCTCTTGCTCGTCTTCTTGATACCTCTTCTATAGTTGTTCTATGAACAACTCATGTTCTGGTATCTCATCTAATCTTTTTTATGTAGAAACATGGTATCTATTGTATGTGACCAGCACTCTTCTGTGGTATTCAGCACATAATCCTTTCATTTTATTTACATTTTTCTTAAATTCTTCTGCAATATTTATTGCAAAATCCAATAAATCACAATCCTACTTTAAACTCTGTCGATCTTTAGTTGGTAGCTCTGCAAGGGGTTCCTCATTTGTTTCTATCCACATTATCCTTCCTGTCAGGACCTCCAAAATATCCTGAGATCTGTCTAAGAAATACGAAGTGGTGTCCAAGATTTCTTCTAATCTGCTATCTATTTGCAAATTCTTACACCTTTCTTCCTCAATGCACATTTGCAGTTGGTGGATCCTTCTTTTTTGAGCTAGAACATGTTCCTTCAAAGGCTGGACATTTCTCTCCTATTTCGTGGCATCTTTCAGTGATGCTATCAATGAAGCATTATGTCCTTCCAAAACCGCTACCTGCATTTGATACTATTTCTCTTTTTATTCGGTGGCAGTCTTCTTTGATTATAACTCAATGACCCTATTTTGCAACTGGACCTTCTCTGCACTCAAAGTTTCATAGGACACCTGAAGGTCATTTTTCTGAGTTTTCAGCACTTGATGCTCTAGCTGTAGCCTCTGTAGTTCTGCCAAGCTATTATGAGCATCCTTTTCTATTTTCTCTATGGAGACTTCTAAGGCCATCTTATTTTCCTGCAAAGTCTAGAGTTCTGTCTTGGAAGTCCTCACTTCATTCTGCATGTCCTCAAATTTCCTCTTCAACTTATGACCTTCATCTCTCTCTTTATTCAGTGTTTCTTTTAACTGAGCTGCATTCTTTTTAGATTGTTGGATATCCGTCATCAGCCTATCTACATTATATTCAGTAGCTTGGTTTAGTGCTACCCCACCTCTCACTGTCAATATCAGATCTGCATCTGTTCCATACACCAAAGTCTTATCAGTTATCATCTTTCATGATTGTCCTCCTATTTCAACCTTTTTCTTGGTTCTTTTGACAATCCTTTTCTTCTCTCTTTGTTTATTCCTTTGCAGCTCTCTTTCTTTCTTCTTCTTCATTCTTCATCCATCTCTCTGCCTCTTGTGCTAGCCTTCTAGCATCTTCTTCCCTCTTTCTGGCCTCTTCTTCTTCAGTTGTCTTATTTTTCTGGGCAGTTTTGCCTTTTCCGCTTACAGTGGTGGTTTTCTGTTTAAATCTCTTCTTTAAGGCAGTCATGTTCCTTGCATTTCTAAATATTTCCTCGTCTTTGTCCTAGAAATTTGTGTATTCGAAATGAACATTTGTTTCATTGCATTGATCTTCAAATTTATTTTGGGAGTCATTCCTATGAAATTTCATCTCACCAAAATGGAAGTGCTCCATCTCCTGCACAAATTCTGCAATCTGTTTCACCCTTGAAAACTTATAACTCCCCAGCCAGAAAGGTATGGTAGGATATGTTGCCTTCTTATGTTCAAACAAGAAACTTCCAACACCATCAATGTATACCTTCCTGACTACTTCTTTATGTAGCACATAATTAGTGACATATTTAGGGAGCAGAGAAGCTTCCCTACAGCCACCATACATTCTAATACACATTCCTTCTTCAGTTAAATAGTAACTTCCATATTCTTCAATGACTTTGAATGCTTCTTCGGACATGCAGTTGCATTCTGTCAGGAAAATTAGAGTGTACAAAGGCATGATGAAGTGCTCACATACTTCTTTGTAGTAGCTATAGTATTTGTGTGCCCAAAATAATTTATATGCAATGTATACAGGGGTCCTATCCCTATCCCAATTACACCTCAAGGCCGGAAAATATTGGGTACATAGTATACAATCAACTAGGATATAGCTCATGTAGAACTCTGACTTCTTCTGTGACACTCCTCCCAAGGCTAAAGATATGCATGATGAGAGGCTATTGGACACTATGTTTGCCCAATTGAATATGGTTCCTTGAGCAGCCACATAGAAAATAATTGGTATCCATCCCAATTTGTAGCTTTTCCCATGAGCTCTCCCAAAAATCCTATTCAGCATTAGTGCAATAACTCTATAAGGGGTTCAAAGAGTGGCAGTATCATATTCTCCTGATGGCCTGGTTCGAAAGTTCTTCCTTGGTATCACCGTTCTCTTAACTATTTCAACCAAGTCCAAATTTGTCTCTTTCAACTAGCTTTCAGTTAAGTAAATTTGAGCAGGAGGCATGTGATATGCCATTGAGACATAAGCAAGACTGTATGCAGTGTATCCCTGTTTGGTAGTATTTTCCAGGATCATCGTAGTTACATCTGCCCTAGGAAGAATCCAGCCGATCACCTCTGAGCATGGGAACAACTCGGGTCTTGTGGCTACCTTCATAAGAGCCAATTTCTCGATATTTGCATAAATATTCAGCTCTTCAAATCTTGCATCAGGCACATTCTGATTTACAATCATTCTGTATATTTCACCCCAGTTATAATCTGGCTCTACCCCGGTGGTAGCTTTGGTATCTTCATATATGTATTCCACCTTGGGGATGATTTCAACCTCTGGTTCTCCCTTCACAACATGAGCCTTCTTCTTTTGTATTCTAGGCATATCTCCTTTGAAATAGTCCCCTTGTCATAAACACAGTATGTTCTTAGACCATTTGAGCTTTTAGTTATTTTTTTAGTAATGAATAAAAATTGTAACAACCTATTTACCTCTTCCATATGCATTCTCAGAGATAAACTATACAAAGTACTAATGCATAAAATAAAATGACAAGGCAAAAGAAATCATCTCAGTCCACTGTCTGCAACTAAAAACTCAACCCTGATAGAAAACTCATCACTTAATCCGGGCTGCATTCGAAATAATATAATTCTTCAATAAACATGAACCACACTATCAATAAGGCTAATCCTCAAATTTTGAGACCCTATACTGTGATTGAAATTGCGGAAATCCCCAACTCAATCGAAAATAAAAAACCTTCCAGTGTCTACAAAAAAAGGGTAAACATATATGAAAACTGAAATCCTCCCCGGACGGCCATAAACAACCCCAAATTAAGTAGTACAAATATCATAACGCTTATCTGCAATGACTACCTAATTTTTTAGACTGGGATAGAGCATCCATAATGGCTCAAAATGCAGGCTCAAAAATCCCCCACCACCAAAATTGTCAAACTAACTGATATGCCTCATGCCGCGAGGATAAATATTCATTCTAAATGGATGACTACACAACCTACAAGAAAACCTAACCAGGGAAGACCATGGTTCTCAAAATGACCAATAAAAAAAAAAAAAAAACCGTGGTTGGCCTACCTGGCAAAAAATGATGTGCAGTCGACGAGATGACCCAAGAACCTCCATGATAGCAAGCCAATCAAATGGAATTCAGATAGTTGAGAAAATGGTAGTACAACTCGATTCGACAAGGATGGAGTAGACGCAGTTTCCACAAGGATAATAATAAAAAAATGCTCCACCACTATATATAATAACCCTCAGAAAAAGATATCGATGGGAAAAACACTCATCGACGAGAAAAACCCTACTGACGGGTGGAAGGACTACATGTTGGATGGATAGTTCACTAGGCAGCCGCAACGGCAAGTGACAAATAGACTACGGGTTCCATAGATCATAAAACCATCAGCGATTGAAAGCTCGAGGCACTATGCGTCAACGATTCAAACCTCAATGCTTCCACAGTGTCGGTGCTTCAAAGGTAAACACGGCCGTAGTTTCGACAAATCCGAGCACTAAACGCCATTGAAGTCATGTATCGTAGATCAGAACCACTAACCACTAATGCATCGGCAATTGAAAACACTAAGCATCGAGTCATATAGTCTCGTCGACAGCCGCAACGACGGACTCACAAACAACTACGGTTCTGTGACAAAATACAACGCGTCAGCGATCGAAAGTTCTAAGTACTAAAGGTCGGAACTTTAAATTTGAATGCCTCCATAGTGTCAGCAATGCAAAGGACAAAACCTCCAATCAAAGTCAAAAAACATTTCGATATCCGAAATAAAAAGTTTAAACAATGAAACGAAAAGGAGATAAAACACGCATCGGCGAGAAACAAGACTGTCCATTGGGACGATCGCTACTTGCCATCTGAAATGTCACTAGTATAAAGGACTAATGCCCCAACTCCTTTGTCAAACGACTTCCGACAGTGATAAAATCATTAAGAAATCAAACTTTAAGCTATGAAAAATAAACAAAACTCCACATTCTTTTATGCATTGGCTAACCAAACGGCAATACTAGCTCATTCAAATCCTGAAACAAAGGAAAAACAGTTGACCATACTTTTGACTTCAAAAGATCAAAGTTTATAGCAGAGGAAAGACAGATTTCAGGAAACCCAACAATCCTAGGGTAGATAAAATCAAAAGGAAGGTCTAAATTTTTTTAGAAATTTGGGAAATAGTTGCATCTGCAACAATTGGCTACTACCTGGTGAATACAGATCTATGGACAATTTCTTCTTTGAGTAACAGACTATTTTGACAATAAATACCAACATGCTGAATTCTTCTAGATGTATGGATTTCCAAATGGCATATGTATGTACTTTTAATCATTGATGATTGTCCAATTTAGGGAAAATGGAAACAAAGATTTCAAAGTCTAGATAACTCTTTTGAGGCCAGGAATATGAGTTTCATTTTTACCTCTTCCTTTGGGTAGCTACCAGCTTAGACACCACTGGATTGTAACATATGGTAAGTAGAAATATTCGTTTGTTCCTCATTTCCATGCCATTTTGAACTTTTGTGCTTTTGCACTTTTGTCCTTTCTTTTGAGTCCTCCTTTTTTCCTTCTTTCTGAAATTTTTATTCAGGCTCCTCTATCCATAGTGTCCTTTTGTGTGAGAGATATATTTAATTTTCAGCTCACGGACGGAGAAGAACTTTGGCAATCTTGTACTAATATGGTTCAGTACTTTGTTTGATACATATCGCTTCCTTAGGAGATTTTGACTCTTATTTGCCTATTGGCTTTCAATTCTTTGCATGGGATCATTTAAATATGATATACTATTTACCATGCTTCCTCTCGATGGGTCTTTTGCTGTCACCCCCTAAGACATTTTAAATGTGAGATGGATGGAGCCTCGAAATAGTATTCTAGACCTTTTGATCCTGATTTATTACAAGGATTAAGTAGTACTTCAATGTGTTCATAGCCATTTAGGAAAACTGCTAAACTAGAAGAAGTTCTTTCAAATGAAATAATAGTACAAAGTCTTATAATCAAGGATTTTAGTTAATCCAGAATTCTGATGAAATCCATTCCATGCAACCAAAAGTTGTGCTTTTTTATTAAAATCAAACAAACCCTAACTAAACAAACAAATAAATCAAAAATAAAACAAACCAATCATTTTATTTATGTACAAGATAACCAAGAAATAAAAATCAAGAAAAATAAAGTTTGAGAACTAAACCATTAACTGGTAAGTTCTCTTCCCACCCCTACAAATCTTGCAACTTGTGAGTTGAGGGGCTAAGATTGGCTGTAGTTTGAAAAGAGCCTACACATTATCTATTTCTAACAAAATTGAATTAAAAACTACATCTGAAACTAAATCTACTATTTTACAGTCAATCTCATTAGCCCGTGAAAATCAAAGGAGGTTGGGCTAGGTGTCTGGTGTACTGCTGGCTTCTTCAGATTGGTAATTTCCTGTTTCCAATTCAATGAAGTAATTTCCCAACACAAAATTCACTGGTTCATTTTTTCCCTCCAACTGAGTAACATTGTACTTCATCTTAGGCTCTCTTAATATTTTTATCTGATTGGGACTTCCCTTATGAGGAAACCACAGATGTGACCAATCTAATGCAAAGTATCCATCTAGCCTTGCCGACCATTATTGAATCAAAACAAGTCCATAAACATTAGGTATGTCTGCTACTACAATATCGATGTACTGACATACCTTCTCATTTGTAGATAAGCGAATTAGAACATCTTCCATTTCTCCTATTACTTTTACAGTTGTCCTGTCTAATTAAATAACTTGCCAAGTGGATGGTTCAGGCTGTCCATTAATTCTCTTGCAAACTTAAAGTGGCATAACATTGATTGATTCCCCTGAGTCTACCAGTTGTGCACATTATAGTTGAAAATCTCAAAAGTTAGGAGAAATGGTGGGGTTTTAAACTTAGACTTACCTCCCACACTTGCTTCAACAACTTCTTCTTCAGGTTGGTTGTCAGTGGGAAGCTCTTCTTCTGGTACTTCAAGTGCTTTTAACAATTTCTCTTTCTGTTGAGGTACATTACACATTTCAAAAATGAGATATTTTCCTTAGCCTTTTTAATGTCTTCTACAATATCATACCCCATCTCATGCTCTTTGAGATTTATCTTGACATTATCAATCTTATCTTCAACAGGCTTAACGGGTATGTTAATTTTCTTTGGATCTTGACTTGAAATGGTAAATTCTGGTATTTTAACATTTGTAGTGTTCTTCTATATTTTCTTCATATTTTCTTGAAGTTTCTTGATCTTCAGAAGTATTGAATTGTCTTCTTTTAACAAACTTTGACTTCTTGTTGTCACATTGGTTTCTGATGTTTCCTCTTGTTTCAGAGAATCTTCCTCTTCTGTATCAAACATTGAGACACAATCCCATAAAACTAAAGTATCTTCCTCTTGTTTTTCTGTGGATTGATTATCATTTTCTTCCTCCTTATCAGTTTCTATTAATTTGGAGTCCAATAATTGATTCATTACCAGTGTCATAGAATTTATCCATTGAGGGCAATTCTTCTCAGAATGCGGTTGTTGATGAAAGGTGCAAAAATTATCCATGCCTACATCAGTTAAATTCATTGCTACAGGACTGTGTGGAGGAGGCTTATTTTGATTGTTGTCTTCCCTTTTCTTATAATAAGGCTTATATGATTTGTGAGCCTCTTTTTCCTTTTCTATATCTATCACTCTGTTGGATAACTTTTGCATCATCTTCAACATCCCTTCAAAATCTTATGACCTCTCATCCTTAGGCTTGGTCAGTAATAGAGGTTTTTTGCTTCCAAAAGTCTTTTATCCCAACTACTCAAGATAATTTTCTATGCTTTCCAACTCAGCCTCTACCTTCTCAACTTCCTCATAAGTTTCTGCTAATGTAGGTCTCATTGATCTCTTGGAAAACATGGCTAGATCAGGCCCAAGGGATGAGGTATAGTATTCTATCAGATCATTTTCAGATGGCTTATTTAATGCAGTAATTTTTTTTAGGTAAGCAGCAAATATTTGAGTGAAATCATGTACTTTTTCTTTTCTTTCTTTCATTAGAGCACATTACCTTTCATCAAGAATGCATGAGTTTTCTGAACTGCATATTTACTTCTAAACATTCTCTCAATTGTATTCCAATCTGTGATTGAATTTGAGGGAAGTGCAAAATACCATGAGGCTTATTTTCCTTTCAGAGTATGGGGAAACAATATACACACTACATCTTTATGCTCCCCGGCTCATAATCCTTCTATAGCCAGGTAAAAACTTTGTAAATGATCATCTACCAAAACTCCTTCACCTGATTCAAACTTGGGTAACATCTTGTCAAAAGCTTGAGGAAAATCATGCAAGGGAGGTGTCAAATTTAAAGGTGACCTAGCTCTCCAAGCAAGCGGTGGAGGTGGTTGGTTTGCATTTACATGAGCCATGATTCTGAGTGGAGAATGAGGTGGTGACTGAACAGGGGTATGAATAGGTGAATAGTAAGGTGTATCTGGATCCAATTGATTCAAAGGTTGGTCAAATTCCTGTAGGGATGCTTCTACCAGTTCTTTAAGGTCTTCTACCAACACTGAATCTTCTAATTTAGGGCGATCTTTCTTCTGATATTCTTTTCTGGGTAAGACAGGAATAATCAGCAATCCTCCGATCTTCTTTGCATATTCCCTAGTAATTCTTCTCAAATCATCAACCACTTTGTTATCTATAGGATACAGATACCCTTTCTCTTTATCTTCAAGAGTGTATTTGTGAAACAAACTAATTTCAGAACTGTCATCGATGGAGTAATTTCGATGAAATGAGTTTCCTCGGCCAGCCATGCACTGGTGGCCCTCCTTCTAGCGCCAAAAATTGTTGAGGCCTAGAAAATCGCAGGTAACAATAGTTAGGGATTCTCCCCAATAAACATTCCCAACTAGCCCGTTACTGTTTGGTATGGGGAATCCATCCATTTTAGGGTTCGGCTACTGTAGGTCAAGTAACAAATTAAAATTTTTTACCGGTTACGGCCCGGTCCACTGTATATATTTTTAGGTTTTTGTGTTTAAGTTATGATGTGCAAGTGCCTATCTAAAAATGCAAATTGATAGAGATAACGAGTGTCACAATGTGATGTATAGGTTTTTACCTATCGTCTTAACTCTGTCACATCTAAATCACACATAGAAAGAAACTAAATTTAACTTACTAACCTATCCCTAGGGAGAAAAATTATCAGTTATCAATGAGTAATGTATTTCTGCGCATGCATTAACAAAAATTATAGATAGTTGTTACTTATTTCAGAACACATGAACATCAGCTATTCCTTCAAAGGTTGGACATCTGTCTTCTGTTCCCTAGCATCTTTCAGTGATACTATCAATGAAGCATTTTTCCCTTCCAAAACTGCTACCTACATTTGATACTGTTTCTCTTTTTCTTCAGTGCCAGTCTTCTCTGATTCTAACTCAATGACCCTATTTTGGAACTAGACCTTCTCTGCACTTAGAGTTTCTTAGGACACCTGAAGGTCATTTTTCTCAGTTTTCAGCACTTGATGCTCTAGCTGTAGCCTCTGTAGTTCTGCTAAGATGTTTTGAGCATCCTTTTATGTTTTCTCTACGAATACTTCTAAGGCCATCTTATTTTCCTACAGAGTCTGGATTTCTATCTTGGAATTCCTCATTTCATTCTGCATGTCCTCAAATTTCCTCTTCAACTTATGACCTTCATCTCTCTCTTTCTTCAATGTTTCTTTTAACTAAGCTGCATTCTTTCTAGATTGCTCGAGATCTGTCATCAGCCTATCTACATTATCTTCAGTAGCTTGGTTTAGTGCTACCTTATCTCTCACTGTCAATCTCAGATCTGCATCTGTTATATACACCAAAGTATTATCAGTTATCATCTTTCCTGATTGTCCTCTTGTTTTGACCTTTTTCTCGGTTCTTTTAACAATCCTTTTCTTCTCTGTTCACTCCTTCCTCTGCAGCTCTCTTTCTTTCTTCTTCTTCATTCTTCATCCATCTCTCTGCCACTTGTGCTATCCTTCTAGAATCTTTTTCCCTCTTTCTGGCCTCTTCTTCTTCAGCTGTCTTATTTTTCTCGACAATTTTTCCTTTTCCACCTACAGTAGTGATTTTCTGTTTCAATCTCTTATTTAAGGCAGTCATGTTCCTTGCATTTATAAATATTTCCTCTTCTTTATCCCAGAAATTTGTGTATTCAAAATGAACATTTGCTTCCTTGCAGTGATCTTCAACTTTATTTTGGGAGTCATTCCTATGAAAGTTCATCTCACCAAAATGAAAGTGCTACAGCTCCTACGTGAATTCTACAGTCGGTTTCACCCTTGAAAACTTATAAATCCCCAGCCAGAAAGGTATGCCAGGATATGCTACCTTCTTATGTTCGAACAAGAAACTTCCAGCACCATCAATGTATACCTTCCTGACTGCTTCTTTATGTAGCACATAATCAGTGGCATATTTAAGGAGCAGAGAAGATGCCCTGGAGCCACCATACATTCTGATATACATTCCTTCTTCAGTCAAATAGTAACTTCCATATTCTTCAATGACTTTGAATGCTTCTTCAGACATGCAGTTGCATTCTGTCAAGAAAATTAGAGTGTACAAAGGCATGATGAAGTGCTCACATACTTCTATGTAGTAGCTATAGTATTTGTGTGCCCAAAATAATTTATATGCAATGTATACAGGGGTCCTATCCCTATCGCAATTACACCTCAAGGCTGGAAAAGATTGGGTACATAGTATACATTCAACTAGGATAGAGCTCATGTAGAACTCTAACTTCTTCTATGACACTCCTCCCAAGGCTGAAGATATGCATGCTGAGAGGCTATTAGACACTATGTTTTCCCAATTGAATATGGTTCCTTGAGTGGCCACATGGAAAATAATTGGTATCCATCCCAATTTGAAGCTTTTCCCACGAGCTCTCCCAAAAATCCTATTCAGCATTAGTGCAGTAAATCAATAAGGGGTCGGAGAGTGGCTGTATCATATTCTCCTAATGGCCTAGTTCGAAAATTATTCCCTAGTATCATCATTCTCTTAACTGTTTCAACTAGGTCCAAATCTGTCTCTTTCAACCAGCTTTCAGTTAAGTAAATTTGAGCAGGAGGCAGGTGATATGCCATTGAGACATAAGCAAGACTATATGAATCATATCCCTATTTGGAAGTATTTTCCAAGATCATCGTAGTTACATCTGCCCTAGGCAGAATATAGCTGATCACCTCTGAGCATGGGAACAACTCAAGTATTGTGGCTACCTTCATAAGAGCCGATTTCTCGATATTTGCATAAATAGTCAGCTCTTCAAATCCTGCATCAGGCACATTTTGATTTACAATCATCCTTTATATTTCACCCCAGTTATAATCTAGCTCTACGCTAGTGGTAGCTTTGGTATCTTCATATATCTATTCCACCTTGGTTATTATTTCAACCTCTGGTTCTCCCTCGGCAACAAGAGCCTTCTTCTTTTGTCTTTTAGACATATCTCCTTTGAAATAGTCACCCTGTCATAAACATAGTATGTTCTTAGAACATTTGAGCTTTTAGTTAGTGTTTTAGTAATGAAGAAAAACTGTAACAACCTATTTACCTCTTCCATATTCATTCTCATAGATAAACTATACAGAGTACTAATTCATAAAATAAAATAACAAGGAAAAATAAATCCTCTCAGTCCACCGTCTGCAACTAAAAATGCAACCCTGATAGAAAACTCATCACTTAATCCAGACTGCATTCGAAATAATCTAATTCTTCAATAAACATGAACCACACTATCAATAAGGCAAATCCTCAAATTGTGAGACCCTATACTTTGATTGAAATTGTGGAAATCCCCAACTCAATCGAAAATCAAAAACCTTTTTGTGCCTACGAAAAAAGGGTAAACGTATATGAAAACTGAAATCCTCCCCAGACGGCCATAAACAACCCCAAAATAGGTGGTACAGATAGCGTAATGCTTGTCTACACTGACTACCTAATCTTTCAGACCAGGATAGAGCATCCGTAATGGCTCAAAATGCAGGCTCAAAAAACCCCCACCACCAAAACTGTCAAACTAATTGATATGCCTCATGCTACGAGGATAAATATTCATTCTAAATGGATGTCTACACAACCTATGAGCAAACCTAACCAGGGAAGGCCATGGTTCTCAAAATGACCAATAAAATCAAAAAGAAGAAACCGTGGTTGGCCTACCTGGAAAAAATGATGTGCAGTCAGCGGGACGACCCAAGAACCTCCATGATAGCAATCCAATCAAATGGAATTTGGGAAGCTGAGTAAATGGTAGTGCAGCTCGATTTGATAAGGACAAAGCAGACACGGTTTCCACCACTATATATAATAACCCTTAGAAAAAGATATCAGCGGGAAAAACCCTATTGGCAGGTGGAAGCACTACATGTCGGATGGACAGTTCACTAGGCAGCCACAACAGCGGGTGACAAACAGACTATGGGTTCTGTGGATCATAAAACCGTTGGTGATCAGAATCTCTAAGCACTATGTGTCGGTGATTCAAACCTCAACACTTCCGCAGTGTCAGTGCTTTAAAGCTAAATGCGGCCATGGTTTCGGAGAATCCAAGCACTAAACGTCGCCGAAGTCATGTATCAGAGATCAGAACCACTAACCACTAATGCGTCGAAAGTTGAAAACACTAAGCATCGGGTCATATAGTCTGATTGTCAGCCACAACGGTGGACTCCAAAACAACTATGGTTCAATGACAAAATACAACCCGTCGACGATCGAAAGTTCTAAGTGATAAAGGTCGGAATTTTAAATCTGAACGCCTCCGCAGTGTCGGTAATGCAAAGGACAAAACCTCCGATCAAAGTCAAAAAACGTTCAGACAGTGATAAAAAAAATCACCGACAGTCGAAATAAAAAGTTTAAACAATGAAATGAAAAGGATATAAAACACGCATCAGTGAGTGGAATGATCACTGCTTGCCATCCGAAACGTCGGCGGTATAAAGGATTAATTCCCCGAATCCTTCGTCAAACGACTTCCGATAGCGGTAAAATCATTGGGAAAGCAAACATTAAGCTCTGAAAAATAAACAAAACTCCACAGTATTTTATGCATTGGCTAAGAAAATGGCAATACTAGCTCATTAAAATCCCGAAACAAAGGAAAAATAGTTGACCATACTTCTGACTTCAAAAGATCAAAGTTTATAGCAGAGGAAAAACAGATTTTAGGAAACCAAGCAATTCCAGTCTAGATAAAATAGAAAGGAGGGTCCAAATTTTTTTAGAAATTTGGGAAATAGTTGCTGCTACAACACTACCCTAGGGATCCTAAAATAATAGGTGGGGTTTCCCCCAGCCACCTACTATGTTGTTGTAGCATTACTCTTAAAAGGGTTCCACCTGAAATCTACAGGATTACTGACTTGTGGAATATGATAAGAGTTTGGCATTCTCCAACCAAAACTAGAGTTTGAAACATGGGGGTGACGATTCTTCCACTAAACAGTAAAAAAGGAGAGCTCCTGAAAGGGGTGACCGAAACTTGACTAGATGTCTAAAAACTATTACCTCTAAAGGCATTTGGATTTCTAGATGACATAGCCACATAAGTAGGAGATGGGCCTATATAAGGTGTAGATGGAGGAATATGTCCTCCATTCCATGGAAATCCTTGGAAGAATGAAGTGGATCCACTTGGACCACTTTGAGCACTTTGCATGAAAGGAGACATAGTAAAAGGTACACTGGGAATCCTAGTGACCACCCCACTAGAATGACTTATAACATTAGCAAGTCCTCAGGGGTTAACCACTCGATCACTTGGAGAAAAAGGTGCAGTATATGCACTAGGTCTTGGAGCACTCACTAGGGAAGGTGGGACTCCACCATCCAACATCGCTAAAGTAGGGGTTGAAATGACCTCTCCTGTACTAGACATGTCTCGACTCAAAGAAACAACAGAAACAAGTGAAATAAAAGGAAGGAATTGGACTATTACAGGATTGTTCAGATCAGTTAGAGGTGTATTATAATTCCTTGGAAACTTCTCAGCCTGCAAGTATTTTATCTCTATTGGTGGGGTATCTTCCTGATTAATCCTAAGTTTTGGTTGACTTGGAACTTCACTAACACTAATTAGTTCAAAAGAACTATCTGTATCAAGTCTTCATATTTGAGGGGGCGGTGGAGGATCCACTTTAAAATATGGAGGAAGGTTTTGCAACATTCTAGACCTACAAAGAGGATGGTCCTCCACAGCTACAAATTTGTCTCACATACCTAAAGGACAAATAAAAGCATAAACAAACTAAGGAGCACACGCTAAAAATTTCCTAAGTAACACAAACACACCAGAACAAAAATACACCTTTCAAAGGAAAGCATGGGTTCATTAGGGCCTAGATCCAACCAGTGAAGATCAAAGGATGTTTACTTGGCGTCTCATGAACATTTTTCTTAGTGAAAGCACCAGAATCACCCAACATCCATCCCAAATTATCAACTAAGATTACCTTCCAAGTCTGTCCTAGGAGCACTGGAAATAGCCTTCCAATGTCACCTATTTAATAACCTAGTTTCTGGAGACTAATGCTACCAAATATACAATGAGAATCTGATGAAACAGTCATTGGCATGATGGATGTGCATGGGAAAGGTAGCTAAGCCCAAAATCCCAACAATACCGGCACCTCACGGGGCCCAAGAACTGGTATTGCTAGAACCTCCATCCGCACCAAAATCCTGGTATACATTCAAACAAGGAAGTGGAGGGTTATCTCCTCATCCATGTTCTCTCGCGGCCTCGTGCTTGACTCTTATGTTTGAGGATCTTTGCATATTATCCCCTGTATAAGTGGATTTACTTAAAGATAGGCCACTACGTCTGAAATCAAAGTGATCATGGACAGTTAATGTCACCTAATCCAATAATGTAACCTAAGCTAGTTAATGGTTGAACATATAAAAAGAAAGATTACTAATAAAATTTTAAGTCAAGTGTTATTTTTATGGCTTTATTACTCATACGATAGTGGAGTGGAATTGAATGGATTTTGGACTCAACATGTTAAAGAAAATGATGTATAAAATTTCAGAATAAATGCAACTAATCATGCTCTTTTCCCTTTTTTGTTTTTTTAATGAAACTAATGAAATTTTTTTAAATGATTTTGGAAAACACAAGATTTTAATATTTTTTATTTTTTTCTAAAAAATAATGGAAAACAACTAATGCAACACTAATGCAAATGAAACTTCCTTTTGTCTTTCTTTTTCAAACTAGTCATATCTTTACAGTAACAATCTTCAGCAAATCAAGCAAAGATGACTCAAACCCTAACTTGGACTGAAATATTGACCTGGTAAGACCAATAGATCAAAATATGGAAAAAATGACTCACCTAGACCACTACAAACAACAATCCAAGGTATATCAGTGTCCAAAAAGGACTAACAAACACCAGTAACCTCCAGAGGCACGTGCATTCAAGCCAAACAACCAAGAAGGAAAGACTCAACACATTCACACAAAGAGGATTCAGACCTAACTTACTCAAATACACTTGATCAACAAGAAAAAATTCAAATCCATAGACCCACAGCAACAACACAATGCTAAAGAAGAACCCTTATAGACACTCAAGAAGTCAGAAGGAAAAGAATAAGAAAAAACCTAGCAGTATGACCTATACCTACAAGAAATCGTGATTGTCACTAAGACAACCTACGAACCACTCATTATTGTATATACAGTCAACCCGTGAATACAACAGGGTACTCGCAACTGTATATATTAACAACCCGCGATTATAGTCATTTTTTTTAAATAAAAAGAAATGACCAAAGGATTTTGAACCTTAAACACTGAAAACTGAAGGTAAAAAATAAGAAAAACAATTATATCATTAAACAAAGAAAACTGGAAAGGAAAACATATGGAATAGACCCAAAACAGGTTAGACTCCCTAGTGGAGTCGCCAGTTCAATTGTGTAGGAAAAATATACCTTATGACCTAAGGGTCTCAGATCAACAACATAGCAAAATTAAACTCGCAAACATTTAGATATCTAGAAATTTGAGAGAGAAATAGGGAATAAAGTTAGTGTACCTTGTTTATGAAGGCTAGTCATATATTTCTCCTTCAATCCAAATGCTCCAGCAATTCCAAGGGATCTTCACACCTACAAAAGAGATAGATGTATTCTTGCAGAATCTTAGATGTTATATAAAAGATTAATGAAATACTATGATTGCAATAAGAAAAAAATATAATTCATGAATCATAGTTCACATAAGAACATTAGTGCACCAATTTGGAAGAAAAAATATCTTTATTGATAAGCAGTGATGAAATATTATAACCTATATCTAATACAATTCCTCCTCTTCTAGCCAATAAACTGAGTTCTGCTGCTCCAAATATCCAAAGGCAATCCACCAGCATAACCTTGCTCTGCTTTTGATATATCCTTAGCCTACCCTCTATTTATACTTAATGAATAATAGGAGCTACGAAGGTTGATATGGTTGAGGAATTTGGGAATGTTATGATTATGAGCCCAACTATCCTTAACTAAACATGTTTTTGTTTTTATTTTTTGGCTTAGGGTAATCGCGAGTATTGATACTAGAAAGCTGCCAATTACGCATGACTTTTATGAAGGAAATCTGTGAGTGAAAATTGTGATCATGTAATTCTGGGTTGTATATATGGATACCCGCAAATGGATCGTAGGTGTCAATGACAATCGTCGCGATTTCACCTTAAGCTCTTTATAAAAATTGGGAAAGACTGGAAGGATGAAGGTTTATCAAGGCACATGCTCATATATATTTTTTGGCTACTTCAATCCATTTTTTCCTTTTGTGTACCAACACATTGAGTGTCAGTACTTGAACATAGAAGTTCCATTTCATTGGATAATAGTTGGATTACCCATGTGTTGGAATTTGGATGAAGATAATACCAAGCGTGTGGGGAATCTAGTCAACCAAAGGATACACAAGATTCCAAGTGTATTCATGAACCCATGACACCTTGTTTTATTACTATTTATCATTTATGTTAACCATTTAAATGTGAATATGTTAAAATATAGTCCTTTTGGGTCATATAGCTTCTCATTACAAAATTTATGTCTCCATCTCAACCTAGGGAACTAGTAGGTTGGTGCAACATTATTTTCAAGTAGTATTATTTGGGAATTATTTAATTATGAACATGACAGTCCTCCCCACTCAATATTGTGTCTCCTCAAACAATTTCAAACATATATTTTGAACAACCTTCTTTCCCTCCAAAACGTTTCTTCAAACCTTAGCTGCAATTTGAGTAGTGGAACTCCTGTACTACAATTTTGGGTTTCCAAAAGTAAATATATGTATATATTTGAATATTGATATATTATGTGACATCACCACTAACACCAAAAGGATTAATAAAATCCATCAAAGCAAAATTGCACAAATAATCTTTACCTCCATCTTTTGAAAACCTTTTATGAACTTTGAACCTTTTTTCTTCTGTATAATTATTTGAAGTTGGTACTGAGTTTCCAAACTTGAATTTCCAAGATTCCAATAAAGTTTAAAAGAGGAACCACCATTCTTGTTGCTTCTCTACTCTGATTACAATCACCTTCTCAAGTAGTGACTCAATATCCCCTCCTGCTTGTTGCTTCCAAAATTGAAACCAAGCAATACGGATCACATTTCTTGTATTGCATCCTTCCAAACATCATGAGTACAAAATATAGGTCATCAAAGTACATAACTACATCATACAATTGTACATCAAGAAGGTACCTCAAGAAAGGATCACAAAAGTGCTTGTATATCAAAGTAACTAGATCATCACGTGACCCATACACACAAGCATCAAGTATTATATCAAATCTTCTCCAATGACATAGGTGAGGATCCCATGTCTTATAATTTTTCTCCAAAATAATGTAAGATGCATCAAAATAATAATCTCTATGTGTTCTTTCATCCAATAATTTCATGAATAACCTTCACTAAAATATGAACCAAATAAGGAGCAAAGGAAACATGAAGTCTTCAAGTGGTTAAAAAAATATTCATCAATACAACCTTGAATATGTATATCATCATAATGTAACAAAGGATTCTGCTGCAAAAGTAAATAATATGGCACTCTATTCATGTCATCATCAAAAGGAGAGATAAGAATTCCATGCTCTTCATGTGGTACCATAAAAAAGAAACCTTTCACCCATACTTCATTAGGATGAATGATGCAAAATATGGAAGTGTAAAATGTAGGAGAAAAAACCAACTCACCCAAAGGATTAGAAAGTGAAAAAATTTCATCATGTGAAGGCTCCATAGTGGTAGGATTATTCATCTCCCTCAAAAGTGTGACAATTTCTGTTATAATTTTATCATTCAAGCTAGCATTATGTTAGGATCTTTAACTGAGAGAATAACAAGTACAACAATCAAACACAAGAGACAATGAACACAATGTTTTTCCTCGAGGAAACCATAAATGGAGAAAACCCTGCAACTTCCTCAGAGATAGAATCAATGCCAAAAGTAAAACCCCAAAACAGTAAGATGATCTCCCGATAGCAGTAGCCTCTTTCTTCCTACCCCCAGTGTCTTCTTCTTCCTCGACTATGTGCTACAACTAAGTGTGAGTGAGTTTGTTCTAAATAGAGAGGCTAGATCTCTATTTATACTAATTCCTGACTTTGACAAAACCCTACTAGGGCTGACTTCTCTAGGAGATTCTAATAACCCTAGTGCCCCGAAACTGCAGGGACTTTAACCCTTGATCAATAGGAGGATTACCCACAATGACTTGACATGACTTGTTACATTATAGAACATCCTGATAGGAACATCAGGGCATGACATGACTCAATTACATTATAGATACTTATCGGAATAAACATTGGGGTATAATACATGAAATATACAAGTGAATACATTCCAAAGTTACATATACATCAACACTCCCTCTTAACTAGGAAGGTATTCTCTCGACACAATTTGTCAGCACTGGTCATCTTCTCTGGATCATCTCATCATTTGTATATTTAGGTAATCTTCATCTTGGATCTGGATCATCACTCGATCTGGATCATCACTCGATCTGGATCATCATCACTGGATCTGGATCATCACTCGATCTAGATCATCATCACTAGATCTAGATCATCACGGGGGCATCATCATTGAATCTGGATCATCAATCGATCTGGATCATCTCAGAGACATCATAACTGGATCTGAATCATCACTCGATCTGGATCATCACTGGGTCCTCATCATAGGTGCTATCTCATGATTCTTCTCGTCACAGGAATTTCTACAGAGCCAACCCTTTTTCATGCTAGTTGTAGTCCTAGCCTCCTTGTAGGTCTTCTTTATCCCTTATATCTGAACCTAATTCAAAATGGCCAGCACTCACATCTGACCATGAGAGGAACACATCCAACATCATGTCAGAAAGGCACATCCCTTACATTCACCAGCATGACAGTACTCAACTACTATCATCTGTGAAAAGGCACAACACTCACATCTGACCTTGACTCATCAGAAAGGCACGGCACTCACATCTGAACTTGACTCGTCAGAAAGGCACAACACTCACATATGACCTTGACTCATCAAAAAGGCACAACACTCACATCTAACCTTGACTCATCAGAAAGGAACAACACTCACATCCACCAACATGACAGTACACAACTATTATCATCTATTAAAAGGCACAACACTCACATCCACTAGCATGACAGTACACAACTACTGTCATCTGTGGAAAGGAACAACACATACATCTGACCTTGACTCATCAGAAAGGCACTCAGTCCTAGACTGAGGGTTCCTGGTAACTGACCGAGTGCCTCCATTCAGAGAATGGTAGTATCCCTTATATCTGACCCTAAGTTAGAATGGTCGGCACTCACATCTGACATGGAAGGAACCAATCCTCTCACCATGATAGAATTGCAACAACCCTTATATATGATCAAGTGGGAACGCATCCCTCAATCACATGAGAATGGCCATGCACTCATATCTGATCATGTGAGAACACATCTCATAGTCATATCAGAATGGCCCTCAGTCCTAGACTAAGTTTTCCTAGTAACTGACCAGGTACCTCCATTCAAAGAATGGAAATAGCCCTTATATATGATCATGTAGGAACCAATCCTACAGTCACGTCAGAATGGCCAGCACTCATATCTGACATGGAAGGAACCAATCCTCTCACCATGACAAAATGGCTCAGCCCTTACATCTGACCATGGAAGGAACCAATCCTCTCACCATGACAAAATGGCTCAGCCCTTACATCTGACCATGGAAGGAACCAATCCTCTCACCATCTCAGAATGGCTCATGGACTCATCACTTCCCCTTGGGGGAAATCTCAATCTAGAGAACACCAAGCTTCTCCCTGAAGTACTCAAAATTCACTCTAGCTAATGGTTTCATCAACACATTAGCTATCTGTTTGTCCATTGTAGCATACTGGAGCTTCACTACTCCTCTCTACACCATATCCCTGATATAGTGATACTTAATATTGATATGCTTCAACTTGTCATGGAACACCGGGTTCTCCAACAACTTCACACAACTTTGGTTGTCACAATATATACAAGTAGCATCCAATTGGACATCAAATAAATCAGATAGTAGCTTCCTCGGCCATACTACCTCACAACTAGCTGAACAAGCTACGACATACTCTACTTCAGCTGTACTCAGTGCCACACAAGATTTATTCTTGCTAAACTAAGAGATCACACCTGATCCCATACTGAAGCAACACCCTAAAGTGCTCTTCCTATCGATGGAACTTCCTGCCCAATCTGAATCAACATGACCCTCCAAGTTAATCTTCTAACTCACCTCATACTTGAGCCCATAATCAACTCTACCCCTTAGGTACCTTATAATATGCTTTGCAGCAATCAAGTGAACATGTATCAGATCTGTAAGGAACTGGCTCAAGGTGTTCACAGCAAAGAAAATATTTGGTCTCGTGTTCATCGGGTACATCAAGGACCCAATCATCTGACGATACATCATGGCATCAACCGCTTCTGATGAAGCATCAATTAATAGATTCAGGTTCAATTCCATGGGTGTGGCCATGGCTTTGCAGTCCATCATCTTGTATCTCTTCAATATCTCTATCATATATTTCCCTTGTCCCAGGGAAATTCCATCTGCATTCTGCCACACCTCCATGCCTAGGAAATAATGCATCATACCCAAGTCCTTCATTTCAAAATAGATAGTAAGCTTCCTCTTCATATAAGCAATCAACCCATCCATACCTGTTAAAAACAGATCATCTACATACAATAGGAGCATCACTGGGTTGCCATCCTCAACCTTGTAGTAAAGGTTGGAATCTGCTTTACTCTTGGTAAAGCCCAAACTAGATAGAAAGCTGTCAACTCTGCCGTACCATGTCCTGGTGCCTGTTTCAAACTATACAAGGATTTATTCAATCTACACACATGAGAATCCCTGTCATGTGTCTCAAAACCGAGTGGCTGCTTTGCATACACTTCCTCTTCCACTACACCATTCAAGAAGGTAGTCTTGACATCCATCTAGTGTATCTTCCATTTCATCACTGCAGCTAGAACAAGTACTGATCTTATGGAAGTGTATCTGGCTATAGGTGTAAAATTTTCTTCATAATCTATTCCTTCTTTATGGGAGAAACCATGAGCAACAAATCTTGCTTTATATTTTTCTATGCTACCGTCTGAAGCATGCTTGATCTTGTAGATCCATTTGGAAGTTACAACCAACTTCCCTTCTGGCCTTAGGACAACATCCCAAACATCATTCTTCATGATCGATTGATATTATTCGATCATAGCATCCTTCCATTATTTTCGTTCTGCCGCTTCTTCATAATTGGAAGGTTCTTTATCGATGAAATCACATAATAAGGCTACATAACCAGAGCAAGATCTGGTCCTCTTTCTTTCTCTCTAATTCTCTTCTGGAGCCCCGTATCTTTTTGAACCTTGGATAGCTTCTCGTACCCAACCATGTTTCCTCTTATGAGGATTCTTCTCCTGAGGTGGATCTACAAGTTCTTTAGGTTCTTCAAATTCTCGATCTTCTTCTTGAGTTTCTTTGTTCATGGTTGTGTCATGAATTCTAGGTGCTTCTGATTCTTTAGGAACTTCAGTAGGTTTCTTTCTGGATTTTTTGTAAGCCGAGTCTTCATCAAATGTTACATCCTTACTGATGTCAATCTTGTTGAACCCTGGGAAGTGTATTATTTAAGCCTTCGAGCTTTCAGAGTATCCCACAAATATACCCTTCTCTCGTGAAGGATCTAATTTTGTCCTCTTTTATTTTGGAATGTGTATGTACACTGGACAACCGAATATTCTGAGATGGCTGACTTCTGGTTTCTTGCCGGAAAAGGCTTCTTCAGGTGTCTTGTTCTCGAGTACTCTGTGTGGAGTACGGTTCTGTACATACACCACTGTTCTGGCAGCTTCTGCCCATAGATGCATAGGAATATCTTGATCATGAAGCATTGCTCTTGCACCTTCCATGATAGTTCTATTCTTCCTTTCTGCAATCCCATTTTGTTGTGGATTATATGGAGTGGATAACTTCCGCTTAATCTCTGAGTCTTTGCATAATTCTTTGAATTCATTTGATGTGAATTCTCTACCATTATCTGATCAAAAGGTCTTGATCTTCCTTTCAGTGTGGTTCTCAATCAAGGCTTTGAATTCCTTGAACTTCCTTAATACTTCATCTTTGTTCATGAAGTAAATCCATGTCTTCCTAGAAAAGTCATCAATGAAAGAAACATAGTATACATACCCGCTTAGTGAACTTGATGACATCAGACCGCATACATCGGAGTGAATGATTTCCAATATTCCTTTTTCCTTGCTCTTGCTACTTGGAAATGTCTTCTTTGTATTCTTTCCTTTCACACATCCTTTGAAGACTCCATCATGTTTTGCTTGAATTTCTGGAAGACCTTCAACAGATTTGCTTGCAAGTGGTAGTGCTCTATAATGCACATGTGCAAACCTTCTATGTCAAAGCTCATTTGGCTCTACTATGTGATGGAATAAAGCTTGTTCTAGATGGCCCTTCAATTTTTATAGACCTCCTTCTTGTTCCCCAATCACTACTGCATCATTAATAGTCTTTCCCTTTGGCCACATGATAACTTTTCCATCTATAAATGCAACCCTCGTGCCTTTTGCATCTAATACAGATATGGAGAGAAGGTTCTTCTTTAGTCCTAGTACAAACAATACATCTTGCATCTTCATAGACTTTCCAGATTCTACCTTATAGGAGGATTCCCCACTACCTTTTATTGGATACTGGTAGTCATCTCCAAGTTTCACCTTGTGAGGTGATTCATGTTTTGAAAGTTTTTCAAAGGACTCTTTGAATCCTGTCATATGTTTGGAATCCCCACTGTCTATAAGCCAATCATTGCTTTCATGTGTGATGTCTCCCGTGAGAGTAGAAATCAAGACATATTCTTCATCACTTGAAGAGTCTTCACTTTCATATATGTTTCTCTTTGTGGAAGGTTCATCATCCTCTGCAGCATGAGCATGATGTCTTCTCTTGTTTCCCCTTTTCTTATTTTGTCTTTTAGGACAATCTTTTGCAAAGTTCCATGTTAACCCGAAAAATCCCTCACTTAGCTCTACATGGCCTACACCACCCAAGGACACCCATGATCTACCTTTGTAACACCCCATTAGACCCCCACACCCTCAAAAAGGCTTAAGAATGAAGAAAAGGGCTTAAAAACCCCAAAAAGGAGCCTAAATAACTCTCCTAAGGGCTAAAGCCTCCAAAAAGGGGCTAAAACCCCTCAAAGCAGCCTAAAACCATAAAAGGAGCTAAAGTTAGGGTGAAAGGGGCTAAAATCCCAAAAAAGGGGCTAAAGCCTATACCAAGGGCTTAAAACCCCAAAAGAAAGCTATAAAAGGAGGGTTGGGGGTCACTCTCAAAACACTTCTCCCTTGCATACTCTTATGCTTCCCATGGATGCCTTGAGACCTCTTTGCCTCTCAAGCGACCCACATCCCCCTCTCTTCCACTCACATTCCCCATTGAGCCATAGCTCCACCTCCATTGCTGAGTGAGATAGAGAGGTGCTTCCTTCCAGCCAGGGCATGGTGGCCCATTTCACCAAAGGAGAGGTATAATCTTGTTTTATTTATGCATTTTTCTTTGATAGCTTAGTTTTTTTCTGACCATTATTGGTTTGGAGGTTTGATCTTTAACATGTTTTGCAAGTTTATTTTTGCTTAATAGTTGTTTGCAGGTAGCCAAGGCGAAGCCCTAACCTTGTTTGCAGAGGGGCTCATGGCCATTTTTCTTTCTTGCTCTTTGCTTTCTGTCCATTCTATTTTCTTTCTGTATTCTCCACATGCAAGAACCTACCCTTCCATCCTATAGATAGAAGGGAGCCATTCCTTCCCCTGTAGCAAGGAGAAATCCCTACAACATGTCCTACTTCATCACATGTATAAATCTGATTCTAGACAAATCCTTTCTAGAGTTATTTTTATGGAAATTCTTACCTCTGGAGTGATGAGAACTTCTTTTGCTTTTCTTGGAATGAAATGCGAGGGCTTGATCTTCACTTCCCATATTTTCTTCTCGAGCTACTATCTAAGCTTCTTCTTGAGAGCATTCTTCCCATAGTATACTAAATTTGACTAGCTTCTTTCTGGCACAAATCCCTTGAATAAATGAGTCCCATGAACTAGGGAGACCATTCAAGGTGGTCATCACAATCTCTGCATTCTCCACTTCTTCATATACTGCTTCCAATTGTTCCTTGATCTGAGAGACCCTTGTATAGTAAGACTGGATGGTCTCAGTATTCTGGATCTTTACATTCTTCAGTTGGTTTCTCAGAGTCATCTTTCGATTTATGTTCTTTCCTTCAAACAATTTCGTTAGGGAATCAAACATAGATTTAGGTGTCTTTAGGGAGGACACCTATGGTATTGATTGAATCAGCAATAATCCTCTTTCACATAACCAACTTCTTCGTGTGTAAGGCCTTAGCCTCATCTCCCTCTGCAACTAGAACCTCCTCATTGATATAGGAGTCCAACTGATTTTCTTCCAGGACCAGGGAGATCCTATACTTCTAGGCTCAGAAGTTATCAGCTCACTCAAGATTTTCATCAAGCTTGGTATGATGAGACATCTTAACTGAGAACCTTAAATGGAAATACAAAATATTTAGATCTTACCAGGTCAAGATGTCGGATCTGGAGTTGGAGTTGAATTTCTGTAGTGTTGGTTCAAGAGCATATTAGGGTTTGGCTTTTCCAGAGTTCTATCCAACCAAATGCTTTGATATTGATCTCTAAACTTTGATTTTGAGGAGGAGATCAATCTAGGCCTAGGATCATTGAAAAATTCCACTTTTCTGGAAAGCTCTAATTTTCGGCAGTAGTGTCGGGTCCAAAACTGAAAAAACTTAGAATTGGATTCTGCTTCAACAGAAAGATGCACCCTAGGGAGGAGAGTTAATCCAACCTTATTTTTCTGAAAATCTGTGGAGAGAGATACACAAAGTAGGAAGCCCTAGTTCTCGTAGCTGCACAGTGTCTTCTTCTCAGGTTAGGTCTGATTCCATGTTAGAATTTTATCGTTCAAGCTAGCATTATGTTAGGATCTTTAACTGAGACAATAACAAGTACAGCAATAAAACACAACAGACAATGAACAAAAAAAATTTCCTCGAGGAAACCATAAATGGAGAAAACCCCACAACTTCCTCAGAGATAGAATCAAAACTAAAAGTAAAACCCCAAAACAGTAAGATGATCTCCTGACAACAGTAGCCTCTTTCTTCCTAGCCCCAATGTCTTCTTCTTCCTCAGCTATATGCTAAACTGAGTGTGAGTGAGTGTGTTCTAAATAAAGAGGATAGCTCTCTATTTATACTAATTCCTAACTTTGACAAAACCCTACTAGGGTAGACTTCTCTAGGAGAGACTAGTAACCCTAGTGCCCCAGAACTATGGGAACTTTAACCCTTGATCAATAGGAGGGTTACCCACAATGACTTGACATGACTTGTTTATATTAAAGAACATCCTGATAGGAACATCAGGGCATGACATGACTCAATTACATTACAGATACTTCCCGGAATAAACATCGGGGTACAATCCATGAAATATACAAGTGAATACATTCTGAAGTTACATATACATCAACAATTTCCTCATATGTTGGTTCATCCAGCATAGTGGAATCTTGCACTACTTCCAAAAGTGTGTAACCATTATCAAGAGGAAGCTCAAGCTCCTCTTCCACCATGACAAGTGATTGGATCTAATCAATCCCATTTTCAAACACGTCAAGAACCTGCAAATTTCCATGTTTCTCATGATCTCTCATTTCATGAGAATACTCCAAGAAATCTACCATATGACAATCAAAAACATTGGAGGAAGAACAAGTATCTTGTAATCTCTTAATAAGTTTCTCATTTTGAGTTTTGAGCTTATGAATATACTCATTATTATTCAAGTATGCTTCATATAACCATTCATTAAGCTCAACCAAATTGTTTCTATAAAAAAGAGAAGACATGAAATTAACTTCTATTGTGCACATTTCTCTTTCAATATTCTTCATGTATTCAAGGAATGATGACTCCTCCAATGAATAAAATTTCCAACAAGGATTTGATACTAATGATTTAGTGTCATGGAGTATGCTAAGGGCCTCATGGATATTCATTTCAATGATATTCAAATACCCTTCAATGAAGGATGGTTCATGGGAGTGAACCTCCTCTTCTTTTTTCTTCTTGATTTGATCAACTTCTTGAAGCTCAAGTGGAGATGGGTAAGTTGACCTTGGTTATTAATTAGATGCTACAAGGTATTAATATTTATGCTCATGATAAATTTGTCTTGCATAAACATTTTCAAATATTATCTCTATGTCACCCACATAGATTTGTGAGAACCCATTAATATGTACTCCTTCACAGTTCAAGAATCCATCAATAGATGCCCGTTGCTCCATTTCCATAGTATAATGTGTCTGGGAATCATATTCAATAGTTTCAAGGTACTCTTATTCCCTCTAATGTGATGTTTCCTTGCCTTTTTAAAAGTCACTTAGGAGTGACTTTCTATCCTCTTGATGTAATACTTTTTCTACTTCACCACCCACAGAACTTGGTTACTCCTTGGTCTCCTCCATACTTGCAAATTGATGATTGTTCCTTAATGAGTTCAAATATACGTGTTTCTAAATCCATACAACCAACCATCAAATCCTTC
Organism: Pseudotsuga menziesii; assembly: GCA_001517045.1. Lineage (NCBI taxonomy): Eukaryota > Viridiplantae > Streptophyta > Pinopsida > Pinales > Pinaceae > Pseudotsuga > Pseudotsuga menziesii. The sequence goes on from LPNX010080624.1 coordinate 715,511, forward strand.
AAAAAATGTTTTCTTATGTTTCTTTCTATGATCATAACTACTACTACCCCCGGCTTCCATCTTATCCCTAAGTTGACTAGCATTAGAGGAAATTTGAGGTCTAAAATGGGCCTTCTAAGAAAATTGATAAAATAATAGTTAGAATAATAAAAGAATAGTTAAAAGAATAAAATAATAGTTATTAATTTTGGAGGAAGAATGACAAAAACTACTTTTTTGCTCGTATTTTCGACATATCTCCCTATGCTTTTACTCAAATTCAAAGTGGGAGAGCTCATTGGATGTGCAATTTTATTCCACATCCAACGCGTACCCACAATGCATACTTTTGACAGACCCCGCTACCCCAAAAACAAGAAATGCCTCAAAAAATGTGATGATGATGTCATCATCATGTTTTTTCAGGAATTTCTTGTTTTTAGGGTAGTGAGGTCTATCAAAAGTATGAATTGTGGGTACTCATTGGATTCAAAATAAAATTCTGCATCCAACGAGCTCTCCCGCCTGAAATTTGAGTAAAAACATAGGGAGATATGTCGAAAATACAAACAAAAATTGTAGTTTTCTTTTATGACAAATATGTCAATTCAACCATTATGGTTGACTCATTTTATTGAAATTCTATTGTTTCTTGAATTCCAACTCACAAAATTTATTGTTGGCGCGTTTTCTTATAAGGCCCATTTTAGACCCAAAATTTCCTCTAATGCCATCAATTCGACCCCTTGCATAAGTTTCTTGGCCATATCATCAAAATATGAATTCATAAGTTTCTTAAATTCATCCCTATCATCCATAACTTAAATAGGTTCCAATACCATTCACTCATACCATTTTAATGTCCCTGTTTGTAATTTTTGGAGAAAATTACAAATTGAGCAAAATTCAAGCTTAACTAGTCATGGCTCTAGAGAGTTCCAAATTTCACCAAATGATCCCAAATTTGAAAGGAAATGGCATGACGAGTCTCAATAACTATCAATATACTCTCTTATCACTTTATTATTAACTTTATACCTATGGAAATTTTTTTGGTGCTAATGACAAAAGGGGAAAATGACTAGGAAATTGTGATGAAATCCCCCCTAGGTTGTAGGCCAAAAGGGCTTCCCAACTCAAGTATGACCCTCCCAAATTTCAGAATAGACTATGGAAATAAGTATCAGATAACAATGTATTTCCTTAATCATTGTTATTAATTTCTTCAAACACATTATAATTTGCAACATTAGTAGGGTAACTTTCAGTTGGAGTCATTATCCAACCCACACACCCATTTGGTCAATTTTGGCCTAATTAACTGCTATCCTAAGTTTATTGACTCAAATGGAATCAACATCAGAACACCATGACATCATCATCATCACACCCATGCCCTCCTTCAATTAGGGAGTCCAACTAATCCTTCTCCTTCAATTAGGGAGGATAACTAGGCTTCCTCCTTCAATCAGGGAGAAAATATGGGGTGATCTGGGTGTCATAATTGCATCAATTAGTTAAATGAATGTTGTTTCACCTAACAATAAGTTAATATGAGTTGTAAAGGCTCCTCCCTCCTGTCATTGTCTATTTTGGGCTGATTTGGGTGAACTGGAGTGAGTTAATGTGCCTCCAACAACTTCTGATGACCAGTATCAGTTCAATTCACTTCATCGGAGCTGACTAGAGTTAGTGATGCGCTACCACCTACAGATTGACATGCAGTGACATGTAGTTGAGTTACATTTAGTTATAATTAGTCATTTATTGCACTTCGATTCAGTTAGGACTCAATTAGAGTCAATCATAGCTAGATTATTGGTTAACTGGTGTGTTATGTGTGGCTAACAGATAGTTAAGCTACAAAAATCCATGCAATTCCAATGATGTCTAGTGAATTTGAATTGTATTGCATTCATGCAAGTGAGCATGACATCGTATCATTGATGTTTATTTCATTATTGATAATATACAACTGCAACCTCCTATTGCATTACTATTATGTCATTTCATTCCTAAATTGTCTTCAATCTCTTGTAAGTTTGTGCTTTGTCTCAAGATTGTTGTGATAGAATTTAATATGGTATCAAATCCATAGTGGGATTAATCTTTTTCTTTAAAAACAAAAATGATTTTTTACGGATCTAGCATGCAAAATTGAGCAAAAAGATAAAAAATTCCAGCACTACACCAGAAGCTGAAGGTTTACCACATAAGTCCTTAGAAAAGGAATTGTTGATCAAGATTGCTTGATCAATTAAGCTGTGTGTGATCAAAACCTAAAATGTGCAGGATTTTTGACCTTACCGTGCCCTTTTTGTGTTAATTGTAGGTTTTTACAGGCCCTTCACTGCATTCTCTACCTCAACTCCATGGCTTCTTCTCTGAATCCTCTTACTCCTTTCAATTACAACCAATGGAATGAGGACATGGAGATTCTGCTCCATTCAAAAGGGCTCTACTGAGTCACAATGAACACATAAACAGAGCCAACAAGTTTTGTTGAGAAGGAAAAGTAATGGAATAATCTAGATGAAGCTTATGGTTTATTGTGTCTCACTATTTCCATAGATATTCTATTCCACATATCGGGATTGAAGAATCCAAAGGATATTTGGAATAAGCTTTCTTTCTTGTTTCATAAGAAATATGATCTACAGATCTATCAGGTAGAGAATGAGTTGATTTCCTTGAATCCAGGAAACTAAAAAATTATGAATGATTTCTTCACAAAATTCAAGAACTTGGTGTTCCAATTAAAGGAGTGCAAGGTTGAGAAGGATGATGATTAGCTCATCCTAGCTATCCTCTCAAAAATTGGTTCGGATTATTCAGTATTTGATTCCACATTCCATACTGGGAAGCTAACAATCCCATATTGGAAAATGCCTTCACTTGATGCCTTCTTTACTCATAAACGAGCATGACAAGCTTGCACAGATGGGCATCATTAGATCCTCAAAAAATCAAGCATTGTTTGCTTTGAGGCCCAAATATCTAAAGGGTAAAGGAAAGAAGAAGAATCAAAAGGCTAAATTTGATGCTCCAAATCCTAAATAAAAGAACCAACATCAAGAAGAGTCTTCTAGATCAAAGAAACACAAGAACAAAGGAAACCAAGGAAAAGATACAGTAAAGTGTTCCTATTGCAGGAAGGGATTTCACCCTGAAAATTCCTACATGAATAAAAATATTGATGAGATGACTCTTCTCCTCAAGAGAAACAATATCAATCTTCTAGAGAGTGTTCGGAAGACAGATAATCAAGATTGGGATACCCAGCAAGAAAGAGGACATGCTCTCATGGCAAGAACCTCGAAGCCCAAATATCTCATCATAGACTCTGGAGCTTCAAATCACATGATGGAAAGAAGATAATCCTTCTCATACTTGTACACTAACAAAATAATTCCGATCCACATGGGAGATGATTCTCAGATCATTTTGAAAGGAAAAGGTATTGTAAAACTTGAACATGGAAGCTTTTTTGATGTTCTATATGTACCCTTCTTAGCATCCAATATTTTGAGTGTATATCAAATGAACCATACCGGAGTTCCCAAGAGAGTTACTTTCATCCTGAGAATGATGTTGAAATCACTGAGATTGCATCTGGGAAACTTGTTGCAACATGAATAGCAAACCATCATGCTAAGGCCTATGAGTTTTCCCAGTTTGTTTCAGATGCAAAGCCCACCACTCTTTTAGCTCATGGGAATGAGGTCAATAGAAAATGGCATGAGATATTTCATCATTTGAACTTCAAATATTTTTAGAAACTTCAGAAAAATTCCATGGTTAAAGGCCTTCCAGCCATCAAAACTTCCAGCGGAATTTGCAAAGGTTGTATTGTCGGCAAACACCCTGAGCACAAGTTTGATCGAGGAAAGGAAATCCTTTAAAAGGGTATTTTGATGTTGATTCATTCTGATATCAGTGGAACCATGCCTACTACATATATGAGTGGTTCAAGGTATGTACTTACCTTCATTGATGATTTCTCTAGATACAATTGGGTTTTCTTTCTAAAGAAAAAATCTAAAGTTTTGGACAAGATTCACTGAGTTTAAAGCAATGGTTGACAATGCCTTTGGGAGAAAGATAAAGTATCTTAGATATGATAATGGAGGTGAGTATATCAAGTATGAATTTCTTCAAATATGTGCTGACAGTGGGATCCAAATCTATCACTGCATTCCTTACATACCATAGCAAAGTGGTGTTGTGAAAAGGAAAAAACGGGCCCTCAAAGAGATGACTACCTGCATGTTGGAAGAAAAGGTTTAGATGCTAACCTATGGGCTGAGGCCATGAATGTTTTTGAACACATTAATAACATATTATCTCACTCTTCCATGAAATGAAAGACTCATTTCAAGGCCTACTTTGGACACAAGCCGGATGTGTCAAATTTCAAGGTTTTCGGGTCCACTGCATGGGATCAAATTCTGCTTCACAAGAGGAAATATTTGCAACCGCAAAGTATTGAATGTTTTTTAATTGTATATACAAAATAATATAAGGGATTAAAACTTTTTAATATCATAACAAAACAAATTTTCAATGAAAGAAGTGTCTGATTTGAAGAACCTCTCCAAGAGGTAGAACTAGTTGAAGAAAATTCTGCTGAAATTCCCTCCTGTTCTGTTGATCATTTGGGTGATGAAAGTGGGAGTGAAGGCTCTGATTTTGAATATATGATATCTGATATCAGTGAGAAAAATATATCAGGTTCAGAATCATATTATGAATTGCAAACTCATCTCCCAACTTGGGCCAAAAAGACACTCTCTTCTGTTGGGCCAAACATTGGAAATTTTGCTGATCCAAGAAAAACCAGGTCTAGTTTTCAAAAAGAAGGTATTGCTCTCTCTTGGAATGATTCATTACTGTATGAGACCTGTTATTTAATGATTGGGTCATATCCTAAGTCCTACTTCCATGCTCAGAAATATCTGATATGGAAAGCTGCTATGGACGAAGAGTTTAATTCTCTTCGAAAAAATGCAACTTGGGAGCTAGTTTCCCCTCCACCTGGGAGGAAATTAGTTCAATGAAAGTGGATGTATTAGAAAAATGTTGATGCATATGGAAAAAAATGAAAATAAAAAGCATGGATGGTTGCAAAAATTTTCTCCTATGTCCAAGGAGTGGACTATCATGAGACCTTTGCACCGGTGGCAAAGATGGACTCCATCAGGCTAGTTTTGGCCATTGTCTCATCCAAGCACTAGAAGGTGCATCACATGGATGTCAGGAGTGATTTTATTCATGGAAACATGAATGAGGATATATACATGAAGCATCCTAAAGGGTATACATCAGATCCTTCTTTGGTATGTAAGTTGCAGAAATCATTATATGGGTTGAAACGGGCCCCAAGATCTTGGTATGCCAAAATGGATGCCTTTCTGCTCTCACAAAACTCCTAGAGATGCAAATATGATCCTAATGTATATTTGTAGTAGTATGATGGTAATATTATGATCATATTATTATATGGTGATGATATTTTGATAACATGAAGCACGCTTACTTCAATTCCTTTCATCAAAAATGCTCTTCATGATACTTTTGAAATGAGCGATTTGGGGCTTCTGAAGCAATTTATGGGGCTTGAAATATCACAAGACTTTGATGGGATAATGGTAAATCAGTAAAAATATATTTCAGACCTATTAATTAAGCTTAAAATTTCTGATTGCAATGCTGCACCATTTCCTTTCCTCTCAGGGATCAGCCTTGAAAAAGGAAAATCCACTCCACCCATGGATTGCACTATTTACCACCAGTTGATCGTAAGCTTGCTATACTTGACACATTCACGAACTGATAAATTTCTATGCAGTTAATTTCATATCAATATACATGCAGCAGCCTCATGAGCTCCATTGGAAAGAATCCATGAGGATCCTTTAGTACATTCAGGGAATAAAATCTTATGACATTCACTATGCTGCAGATTCTGAGCTAGAGTTGGTTGGTTATACAGATTTAGATTGGTTAAGCTGAGTTGTAAAGGAGCCTCCCTCATGTCATTGTCTATTTTGGGATTATTTGGGTGAACTAGAGTGAGTTAATGCACCTACAACAACTTCTAATGACCAGTATTAGTTCGGTTCACTTCATCGGTGCTGACTGAAGTTAGTGATGTGCTACCACCTACTGATTGACATGTAGTGACATGTAGTTGAGTTACATTGAGTTAGACTCAGTCATTTATTGCACTATGATTCAGTTAGGACTCAGTTAGATTCAATCATGGCTATATTATTGGTTATTTGGTGTGTTCAGTGTGGCTAATGGACAATTAAGCTACACCCATCCATGCAATTTGAATGACCTCTAGTGAATTCAAATTGTCTTGAATTCATGCAAGTCATCATGACATTTTATCATTGATTTTTATTCCATTATTGATAATATACAACTACAACCTCCTATTGCAGTATTGTTATGTCATTTCATGCCTAAATTTTCTTGAATCTCTTGTAAGTTTGTGCTTTATCTCAAGATTGTTGTGACAAAATTTAATACTTTCATGGAAATTAATTAAGGGAAATTGCATTACTAGATTGAGTTTTACACATGAAAAGTATAATATATGGTTATGAAAGTAATATGAAACATGGTGGTAATATATAAGATAAATATTTATTCCACAGAAGCATAAAAATCATAGGAAAACCCTCATACAAATCTGATATAAGACTACTTCAAGATTGAAGCCAAAGTCATGGAAACTAGTGATTCAATGGAGTGGGAATCCAATCTTTTCACACGAGTTTCTTTGACTTCGAGCCAAATAGAATTTGGAAATGAAATAACATAGAATTACATAATATATGGCTTCCCCAATATCATAAAACTCATATAAATTTCCTCATTCAAATATGATATAAAGCTACTTCAATAGTGAATCCAAATCCATGAAAACTAGTTATTCAAGAACATGGGAATGTGAGGCTCTAACATACGTATTCATTAGAGGAAATTTCAATTTAAAATTGGCCTTCCAAATATAATACAAATTCCATGGAATCATGTACTATCCAATCAAAATGCTTTAAAATTCAAGAAGGAAGCACCTCTTAAACATTTTTTTAATATAAATTTGGGGATAGGTATCATAAGAAAAACTACTTTTTTTTGTTCGTATTTTCGACATATCTCCCCGTGTTTTTACTCAAATTTAGATTGAGAGAGCTCATTGGATGTGGAATTAAATTATGCATCCAACGAGTACCCATTCAGCATACTTTTGATGGGCCCCTCTACCCCAAAAACAATAAATACCTGAAAAAATGTGATCATGACATCATCATCACATTTTTTTAGGTATTTCTTGTTTTTGGGGTAGCTGGGCCCGTCAAAATTTGGCCGAGTGGGTACTCATTGGATGTGGAATTTAATTCCACATCCAACAAGCTCTACCAATCAAAATTTGAGTAAAAACACAAGGGGAGTAACCTACTTACCCGACCATTTGCACTGATCAGATGACCGGCAACGTCGGATGTGACCGCTCACGTGAGCCAGGTGATCCGATCGGTGCAAATGGTCGGGTAAGTAGGTTACTCCAACACAGGGAGATATGTCAAGAATTTGAACAAAAAAGCGTTTTTTTTCTTTTCTTCCTCCAAAATTAATAAATATTATTTTATTATTTTAACTATTATTTTATTAATTTTCCTTAGGAGGCCCATTTTGATTTGAAATTTCCTCTAATGCTTGATATTTTGGCTTACAGAGAATATGTACATGATATAAAGATACATACAAACTATTTCACAACTTGGGAACCAAACATACTCATCAAATCACAAGCACAACTCCAACAAGTGTGCCCTCAACATGAGAGTGTGGGAGAATGGAGAAGAAGGAATGATAGAAATAGGGGAATATATGAGAATTATACTTTTTGGTCCTTCAACCTAAAAATAAAAATAAGTAATTAATCTCCAATTATATTTATGAAAGGAATCTCCATCAACCAACTTAGAAAGGAACCCATCTCCCTCGAAATTGGTTAACAAGCAGGGAGAGTGATACATCCAAGTAAGTAGATCATCATGTGGCCCATACAAACAAGCACCAAGTAATATAACAAATTTGTTCGAATGACATAGGTGAGTATCCCATGTATTTTAATCTTGATCCAAAACAATGTAAGATGCATCAAAATAAGAATCAGCCTTGTGTTCTTTCATCCAAGAAGTGAATGAAGAACCTTCATTAAAATATGAACCAAATAAGGACAAAATAAAACATGAAGTATTCAACTGGTTCAAAGAAATTTCATTAATACAACCTTGAATATGTATATCATCATATTGTAACAAAGTATTCTACTTCAAATGTAAAGAATATGGAAATCTATTCGTGTCATCATCAAAAGGAGAGATAGGAAGTCCATACTCTTCATGTGGTACCATCAAAAAGAAACCTTTCACCCATACTTCATTAGGATGAATGTTGCAAAATATGGAAGTGAAGGATCTAGGAGAAAGAACCAACTCACCCAAAGGATTAGAAAGTGCAAAATTATTATCATGTGAAGGCTCCACATGGGTAGGATTATTCATCTCCCTCAAAAGTGTGACAATTTCCTCATATGTTGGTTCCAAGGTAGTTGAATCATGCACCACTTCCAAAAGTGTGTAACCATTATCAAGAGTAAGCTCTGTTGGCAAGGGGTTTGGGGCAAGTGAGTTGTGCAGCATTTACATAAGATCATGCGGTACCGCGCAAGGGCATATTGGCGCAATAAGCAGGAAAATAACCATTTTTTAATATTTTATGTATATTTTGACCAAGTTTTGCTGCAATAGGTCAATAGCGGTTAGAAGTCAGTTATTAGTGGACCCTTGATGTAAAGGCATAAGCCTATTTATAGATCCATTTTGAGGACTCATAGGGGAGATGTTGTGGTGAACAATAGTATGTGATTGCCTGTGCGATAGTAAGGGATAAGATCTAGTGCAATCCGCTCTATGGATACTTTTCTGTCTTGAATGTGATTCTTCCTGATGTATGCAGTCTCTAGTTTTGAAGAAGGTTTATGTAATGTGGCATATTTTGTGCAATATTAATATATGATGCGATGAGTATGGCTCAATTCTTGTCTATTGTTATAGATATGTTACAATGTTGCAACTCTATTTTTTTAGAATGACATGATATAGATGCGATTTAGTCTCTTCCTTCCATATCAATGTGAGATGTTGGTTTTAAGTTGATATTATATATGTTTATGCAAATGTTTGATGCACTATGAATGATGCTATGATAATTTGATACTGTATGATGATCGCATAAGTTATGATCTCCGTCCATCAGATCCCCATATCCTCCTCTCCCACTGTCAAAAACTCGGTTCTGACAGCTCTCCCTTGAATGCCTCGGCTGAGACCTCATATGCTCCACAGATGTTGTTGGGCAAGGTAAAGGCTGTCTCGGCCGGTGCTCAGGGAGACTGCACTGTAGGGCGTTGACAGAGTGGGAACCCCTGCCGACAAAGCTTTGTTGGTGGGTTTCACCAACAAATCATTCTGTTGTCAGGGCCGAGTTGCAAATAGGAGGGGGATATGTTCTGGCATCCGAATCGATCAGAGATTGAGGGATATTTTGATCTAAAGTTGCGGGAGTTTACTGAAGCCAAACACCAGAATCCTAAACTATCTATGAGCCACTGGTTGGATAGGTATATCCACGATGGTCCCCACGAATGGTTCTTTTGTGAATTCCCTGTGCTCTTGCATGAATGGTTGAAAAAGTTCACTAAGAGGAAGAAAAACTTTCAAGGAGGAGAGCCGACATCCTGGACCCCAAAACTGATCCAGGCACTACAAGAAACCAACAAAAAGGCATCGCGGGAAGTTGAGGTATGGTTGGATAGTATCTTAGAAGGATACATCACTGATTTTGTTGTTGATACTAATAAATATTTCAGTGAGGTGAAAAGGGAGTTTTTCAGTGGACCTCATGGAAGATTCTTATTGTCACTACAACTATCAATTAAGCAACTAGTCTATGAAAAGGGTATTCTAAAGATGGACCAAAAGTAGTGGAACTCTAGTCTATGGGGGATGTAGGCACTACGACAGAAAGGAGGGAAATGCAAAAGGAGGTAAGGGGTAGATGGGCATGAGTTATGGTGAGAATGTAAAGGTCACCGAAGAAACAAGTGGTTGTACAAGGGGAGGAGCAAGGTTTCAAGAAAAGAGGCAAAGGATGAGAAAAGGTCCTGCTGAAGTCAAAGTGCGATACCGTGAAGAACAACCACATGGGACAAAGTGACATTTTTGTGATGATGATGACATACAAGACCAGGATACACTCAGAAGAAGGACATGATCAAATCCCAGCAGTAACTTGTCTACTCCTCCACGCACTACTCTACCACAAGGAAGGAACACACATTCTACATCGACTTTCCCGATGTGTCAGCAACAGTCTAGTAATAAAGCACCAGCTAGAGGAAGAAGGTCTAGAATGGCAGGAGATGAAATGAAGTTTCCCATATTCAATGAAATGCCACTGATGATCCAGAGAAGTACTGGTTCTTATGTGAAGTGATATGGACTGCTTGACAAACTATCGTTGATGATGTCAAGAAACGTCAGCTAGCCACCACCTTAAGGGGCCACACATTGGAATGGTTTATGAGATTCACATGGGTGCCTTAGGGAGGTACTACAAAAAAATTAAACGAGATCAAAACAAGGCTATTTGAGGAATTTAAGAAGCCAAAGTCCGAAGCTGAGCACATCATTGAATTAAAAGAGATCAAACAATTCCCCAATGAGACGATTTGGGATTTTGATCAGCGATTTAAGACATTGATGGCTTGGGCTAGTTTTCAAGTGAGCGATGTTCAGCATAAAGAATGGTTTATCACGATTCTTGTCCTGCATATTCAGCAACCATTAATGAAAAAAAATATTGTGACACAGAGCGAGGCTCTGGAGACCGCGATGAAATTGGAGGCATCACTAATAGGGGAAACCGTCATTGGAATGAATCAAATTTAGGCGTAGTTGGCCAATTTAACGCTGCAATTGCAAGACATCAAAAAGGCTAAGGAAGATCGTGATGATCTTTGGTGCACCTGTTTCCATGCAAGCAGACATACCAAGGATACATGTCCGACATTTAGGAACTATTTGTTGTCAAGATCCCCTAATACATTGAGTGGCGTTGGCGCACCATGGTGTGGCATCTGCCAGGTCTATGGGCATCAGCACAAGATTTGTGATTATATGCAAAATATGGTTACTAAGGTGTAAAGTTTTTACTGTACATTTTGTCGATAGGTTGGACATGACGACAAAAACTGCCCTGCTTATGATTTTCTCCAGGAAAGGACGTATGATTCATACTTTGTAAAAGGAGAGGACCCCTGGAAAATGAAAGCACAACCGCAAGTAGTACAACCAGCAACACAAATACCATATACACCACCACCTCCGTCGTAGTTTGTCCCTGTGCAACCACAAAAATAGTTCATGCCATAGCCATAGATGGTGGTATAGCCACAGTATAAATAGGCACCACGACCACAGTATAATCAGCCGCAATATGTTCAAGCTGTGTAATATGTCCAGCAACAACAAATGGCCCAACCATAGTTTTAGCAAGGAGGAGTCCGAGGAGGATTCCATGGGGGGTTCAAAGGTCGAGGAGGAGGATTTGGTCATGGAGGAGGACGAGGTCGTGAATCCATCCAGTGCTACACTTGTGGGGTATTTGGGCATTACCAGAGGGAGTGCCCTCATGTGCAGTGCACATATTGTGTATCTAGAAACCATAATGTTGAATGTTTCCCTCAGTTGATTGCAAAATTGTAGGAAGGAAAAATTGCTCATTTACAAAATGCACAGAATCAGAATTAGCCCACATTTCAAGCACAGAACCAGGTTCCACCATAGACTCAGAATCAGAACTCACCTCAGGAACATAACCAACCGATAAATCAACCATTGAATCCTAACCCTCCTTTGAACTAGGGATTGACAGTTGCCACTATTCAGGTCGAGCCGCAGATGAAGGATGTCGATGTTGGGATTGTCACTCGTGCTGGTGTGACAAATGGAGATGATGAACCATGGCTACAAGTTCGACTCGCTGGTAAGAAGAAGGTCGCATTTGATATTGTGAAAAATAAAGATACCTTCTTCGATGCAAAGAATGAAATCAGGAGAAATCTGGTTAAGTTACCAATTGTTGATATGCTATTTGCTTTTGATCCATATGCAGAGGCAGGACCATTGCATAAGTATGGTACCCTGCACAAGTTATTTGAGAGTTTTCTATCGCTGGAAAGGGACTCGGATGCCATTGTCAATATTGAGGCATTATTGCACCTCCCAGATAAAACAGTGAAGGACTCTGCTGTGAATTCCCTGCAAAAAAAGAAGACTAAAAAGGAGATCAGGATGAATGTCCAGATTGAGGATTACGAGGTTCATTTGCTCATCTTGGACCTTGGGTCAGATGTAAACATCCTAACAAAGAAAACCTGGCTATTGATGGGAAAGCCAACATTGGGATGGTAGTCGTTACAACTACGTTTAGCCAACAAGGCAAAGATTCAACCCATTGGTCGTGTTTCAAATTTGGTTGTCGACATTGAAGGTATGAAAACACGTGCTGACTTTGACGTGATAGAAGTTGTATAAGATGGTGGTTCCTATCTTGCACTACTAGGAATTGGATGGGCTAATGATAGCATGGCAATCATCAACTTCAAAAAACATGTTATGACATTTGAAAACCAGGATATTAGGGTCATTGCTCCTATGGATCCTCAGGAAGGACGACGATATATCGAACTAGTAAAGGAGGAAGTCGAGGGAAATTGCTATCATGCTTATAACATCTCTAAGGGCTATATCCAACCTACTGTCAATGGTGAACTTGGATGGTGCAGCGAAAGTTCCGCGTCCTCCAAATATGATGATGCTCTAGAAAATTGGTAGAATCTGTTGCATGAGGTATCCTTGAGAAAGTGCGGGTTGATTACATAGTCCCTCCGATATGTTGTGACTGAGACTATAGAGTTTCCCATTTATGAAGAACTACCGGGACTATCCAAGTTCTTTCAATAATTTGAAGAGAAAGTGCTTGGACCCCCAAAGGATATTGACTCTTGATATAAAACTGAAGGCTACTCCGGCTCGATGGTGGGAGACACACAAACAGACGATCCGTGACTGGGAGCAGCACCGCAGGTTGATAATGGTTTGTTTTGGCAATATAGAGGTCTATCATGCTGGGAGGTATGATGGACAAGATGACCCCACCAGTCATTTAAACAAGTGTCAGATTTTATGGACATTGTGGCCCAGAGATGAGTGGGTTCATGCTTTTGTTCATACTCTAGAAGAGATGCCAAGATCCTGGTATGTGGCAGCAGAATTGCGTAGAACCATTACCACTTGGAAAGAGTTGTCAGTATGCTTTGTGAAAACATTTATCTTCCAAGACACCAACCCTGAGGTATGTAATGCTTTACACATTATCCATGACATAGTACTGAAAATCATCCCTATTGACCCTCATGCAAATTGCTCCATCCAATCCATGATGACGTGCAACAACTTGTCTAGGGAACCTGGAGACACTAATGAGTTGCAGAATGTTAATATTCCAAAGTTCAAAATAAGCCATGGTGTTGCAACTCCCGACATACCAATGGATTCAATGAACCAGTCACTGAGGATGTAGAAAGTTAACATTGGGTCGGCAGAAAATACAAAATTTGCTAATGTTGGAGACTATTGGGGTGAAGAGACGATGGCCAAAGTCATAGATCTACTACACGGATTCCATGACCTTTTCCCAATGCAATTTTCAGAAATGAATGGAATACTCAGAGACTTGGTGGAAATGAAGATTCCACTCAAGACAGATGCAAAACCAATACGCCAGAGGCCATATAGACTTAACTCGCGATACAAGGATCGTGTGAAAGCTGATATCGATAGGATGCTCGATGCCAAGATCATCGAACCTGTTGAAGAATCAGAGTGGAAAAGCTTGATGGTAGTCCAAGATAAGAAGATCAGTGAGATCTGCATTTGTTTCGATCTAAGAAAGTTGAATGATGCATGTGTGCATGATCTGTTCTCGACCCCTTTCACAAATGAATTCCTAGAAGGTGTAGGAGGCGAGGAGGTGTATTCCTTCACAAATGGATTTTTGGGATACCACCAAATCTGGATTGCAAAGGAGGATTGCCATAATACTACATTCATTACCGAGTGGGGTTGTTTCCAATATACCGTGATGCTGTTTGGGCTGAAGAATACACCTATTGTATTCTCCCACATAGTCGTCGCTATATTTAAATATTTTATTCAAATAATCCTGCAGGTATATATGGATGACTGGAGCATCTATGGATTAGTTAAATACCATCTGGACAATCTTTGATTGATGCTAGAATGATGTAGACAGCATAATATTGCATTGAATTCAAAAAATTGCATTTTCTGTGCACCCTTTGGCATACTACTTTGGCACATCGTATGCAAAGAAGGTATGTTGGTAGATCCAGTGAAGATTGCGCTAATAATCAGCTTACCACCATCGACGAATGTAAATATGCTCCGAGCAACACTGGGACATACAGGCTACTATCGCAAGTTTATCAGGGGATACACTGCAATTACTGCTCCCATGGAAAAGTTGTTAAAGAAAGATGTTGCGTTTGAATGGACTCCAGAATGTCAAAGAAGCTTCGACACCTTGAAGGCCAAGATGGCCTCTGCACCAATACTAGTTTTTCTTGATTGGAATAAAGAATTCCATGTGCATGCCGATGCCTCTTGTACTGCACCGAGGGTTGTTCTTACGCATCCAGGTGAAGGAGACTTGGATCATCCAATAGCATATGCTAGTCAAAAGTTGTCATTTTTTGAACGCAATTATACCACGAATGAAAGGGAAGGCCTGGCGATGGTTTATGCTCTACAAATGTTCTGACACTACTTGTTGGGGGGACATTTCAAGATGTTCACTGATCATTCTACTTTGCAATACCTAGTCAATAATCCTATGTTGGGGGGGAGAATCTGTAGGTGGTTTCTTTTGTTCCAAGAGTTTGATTTTGAAATAGTGGTAAAGGCAAGACGGTTGAATGCTGGCATGGATCATCTGTCATGTGTTGAGAATGGTGAAGAACCAACCAATATTGATGATGGATTTCCAGATGCACAATTGTTCTGAATTGAAGTCACAGATGATCGCTATGCACCAATTGTTCACTTTTTGTCTACTGGCATCGCCCCAATAGACATGTCACTTAGCCAAAAGAAGCAACTGGTTGTAAAAGCCTATGATTTTCAACTAATTGCTGGACAACTATATAAACTTGGACCAGATGAAATACTGCGATGGTGCATCTTACCACATGAGGAGGATCCCATTTTAGAATAAGCGCATGCAGAAATCATGAGAGGTCACTATGGAGGCCACACTACTGCATGAAAAGTATTGTGTACTGGGCTATGGTGGCCCACGTTGCATAATGATGCCATAGACTATGCAAGGAGTTGTGATGTCTGCCAAAGGGTTGGTAAACCATCATGGAGGGATGAGATGCCACTAGTGCCGTAGGTGACTTTGCAACCGTTTGATAAATGGGTTGTTGACTTTGTGGGTCCTATCAATCCACCAAGCAAGTGCACCGGCACCCTCTATATCATCACTGCAACTGACTACCTGAATCGGTGGGCGGAGGCTACACCAGTCATTGATTGTACAGCTGTGACAGAAGCCCAGTTTATTTTTGAGAATATTGTGAGATGATTTGGGTGTCCTAGAATCCTGATGAGTGATCGGGGCAGTCACG
Source organism: Pseudotsuga menziesii (assembly GCA_001517045.1). Lineage (NCBI taxonomy): Eukaryota > Viridiplantae > Streptophyta > Pinopsida > Pinales > Pinaceae > Pseudotsuga > Pseudotsuga menziesii. Next base: position 731,346 of record LPNX010080624.1, read on the forward strand.
TTGTCAACCAGATGGTAAAAGCGCTAACTGAAGAGCTCCAGATACAAGATAAGAAGAGTACACCCTACCATCCGCAGTAAAATGGTACTGTTGAGGCCTTCAACAAAATTTTGGAGATATCATTGAACAAGGTATGTAACATTAACCGTGATGATTGGGATTTAAAAATTCTTGCTATTCTATGGGCCTATTGCACTACTTTCAAAAGGCTAACCGGTCAGACACTGTTTAAGTTGGTTTATGGGCAAGAGGAAGTCATTCCTACGGATTATATTGTTCCCAACTTGCGTATTGTCACAATGATGGGTATGAATGATGCAACAGCATTAGAGGAACATGCTTCACAATTGATTCAGCTTGAAGAAGATCATTTCATTACAAGCTTCCACCAAAAGGTTACGAAGGACCAACAAAAGGAATGGCATGACCGCCATATTAAGCATAAACAGTTTGCGACAGAAGATTTGGTGCTGTTATATCATAGTAAGTTTCTCAAGCATCTGGGTAAGTTACAAATGCACTGGTTAGGTCCCTATCTTGTTCAGTCCATTACATCTGGTGGTGCAGTTCAGTTACAATAGTTAAATCGTGCAATGCTGCAAAAACTCATCAACGAGAGTCACTTGAAGCCCTATAGAATGGTGTCGACAATGCGCACCACCTGAAGTATTGGAAATATATATATATATGATAATAATTTTAGCTCAGCAGTGCAAAGTGAGCCTTGGGGGAGAGGATGCACAAGTTTACAATTGTTAGTGATAGTTGGTTGACCCTTTACAATAGTTGTTGGGCTGTGGAGTGGTTAAATCAAGTAATAAATGCATCTAGTTAAAATAGTTGGCTAGCATTGCTTGTTGAAGTGACCCGTATTAATGCGTGATCCGACCATTAGAAGCATAATATTGCCAGTGGATTTGGCGTCACTAATACCTGATTTGGCAATGATGATGAACTTAGATTTGGTAATGATGAATTTGGAAATGGAAGTGGCTATAAAACACTGCATGGGATGTGTCAGATTGAATTATTCAGTTGTGAAGAGTAGAGATAGCAAGTGAATTATGTGCAAGTATTGAGTAGAGTACTAAGTGCACTATAGTTCGAGTTGTTGAGCATCTTTTTCAGCTTCAAGTCATAAGAGATGCTGAGCAGCCTTGACGCCATCGAAATTTCAAGTGAGTACGAGTCCCTTGTTCAGACCACGACTGTGGAAGAGGAAGTCATGAGTATGATATTGGGTTCATCATCCATTCCAAAGAGGAAGTGGCATACACATAAACCCAGTCCTATGCCACCAAAGAATAAGTAAACTCACACGTCTGCGAAGGTGCATGGACAAGGCACTGCACAAACTGGGCCATCGAGCTCTGGAGCTATTGATTCTATGGCACTTCAGGACGTCTCGATGAATGATATCTTGGGATATATCGCTCCTACGCATCCAGAAGCCAAGCCATGATAGATGTCAAAGAACCAAAAGTACCTGCCCAAGTTGCCAGCACTGCTGAAAGGGATGACCTGCTTAGTTGACATCATCCCTATGTTGATCAGGCTCAAGTTTGATGATCACGACCTGCTCCTACTTAAAGATGTCCAAGACGAGCCTTATGAATCTGTCCATATGGCACTTGGTGGCCCCATTTAGTGAATTTCAAAACCTTGGGCCAGTGGATTAGCGAAGTTTGGGTTATTGGGGTTCATCAATATGCCCCATTTTGGTCATTTGAATGAAGGACATGCATGTGTGAAGCAATTGTTGGCATGTTTCCATGGAGGGACGCTATGGCTGAATACATCGATCCTTGTCACCGTTGACTTGATTGCAAGTATTACTGGTTTGCCTAAGGCTGGGGAGGACTTGACACAATATATTCATGGAAGAGATACAGATAAAAGACTTGCGAAGCAACTAAAGGAGTGCTTACAGTTACAATGGGATGGTCATGCGTATCGCATTGATAGTATCAATTCGCAGACGGTGCACATTGGCACAAGAATTTTGGCCAGCAAGATTGTTCTTGGTAATCGCCCAGTCCAATGCAATTTGGGTGTTGTCGCCTATGCCTAGAAATGTGCCAAGGGTATACAATGAATTGGTCTTTATTTTTGTTAAATTAGTTGCTCGAAGATGTGCTCGCTGCTTAGACCGGGTGGCCTTTTTCTTATAGTTGGATTTTGATTCTCATGGCTTTGGTTGCTTGGATGGAACCGAAGGACTACCAACCAATGGCGGTTGAGGCAGTCAAGGTTTATCGCAGTGTCCTCTATCAGAACCTATGGTGGGTGGAAGAACCCAGTTGCCAAACAGGCTGTGCTATTCATTTCTGGATCTATTGGGATGCATTATAGGCGGCTGCCATTGTTGTTCTGAGAATTTCTCCCTACACCATGGCCAAGTATCAGTGGATCCTTAGATTTTCTATTGGGCCCCACTCCATTCATATTCAGGCCAAGCGGGACCCTAATCGGCAATGGCTACCATTTCTTTACAAGATCACCACGGAATATTTAGACGCAATTGTGCAAGACTGGCTGGGAGACTGGTGCGTCCCGATGATTCAAGAGGAGCTAGAGAAGGAGCTACCCCCGAAGGCACCTAAAGACCCTGCCCCGCCAAAATTGACCACCCATGATTCCGATAATGAGTCCTCGATGGATCCTGAAGATGCAGCCCAACGCATGCAAGAGGAGACTCACACCAAATGGCATCAGGAGTACGAGGTGGGTAGTAGTACCAAATCAGGGATGGAAGACCAGCTACAATGGCTTGTCAAAGCCATCATGGATTCCTCTACGACTGCTACTACGATGATCCATGAATCAAACCATGAAGAATTTGGTGCGGTAAGAAATAGGTTAGAGTCCATTTTTTATATTTTTTCTAGGAAACCATTAGCATGACCTCTGTTGCAGGACAACACATCGATCAGCATTGAGCCCCAGGCTAGGAATGTGTAATTTCCCCTAACTGTGATCGATGTCGGTAACGAAGAAGTTCACCAGCATTTGCACCCAATCCAGAGCGTGACCTTGGGTTTGAAAAAACTGTCCACTACAGTGTTGTTCAAGTTGCAGCATGGTGCCGCATTGGAGTTGAAAACATGGCAAAAATATTTGGCCGATAGATATGTCGAGGCCCAGAATACCATCGCAAAGCTGCAGAAGGAAGCAGAGGAGCTACACTAGGTCCGTGTGTAGTTAGCAGAGGAAAAGTTACAAGCAATCAACCATATGAAGGCCACATAGGCTAAGTTGTAGTGGAAGGCTATCGAAGAGATTACCAACCTCAAGAACGTGTAAGACCACCTGATTGTTGAACAGGTGTAGCTGTGTGCAAGGTGCAGCAAAATTGAGTAGGTTATTTCTGATTCCTGCCACAACATGTTTGACAACACCATAGCGCTCACCCTAGTCGAAAAGGCCAAGCGATTGGGCCAGACTCTAGTTTAGCTCCTGGACACTAACTTGTTGCTCCAGGACCAGGTACAACCCACAACATCACTGAAGCAGGTGGAGGAGCACAAGACCTCCATTGAAGAAATTTCCTCTCAGTTTGGCACCATGGAGCAAGAGGCTTAAACAGTTATGGAGGCTACCACTCAATTTTGGCAGCTTGATAAGCTAACTGCGTAGGTGCAAGAGGCAAAGGGTCGGTTGACATCCTTAAAGACATCATTGAAGGCCATGTCGTTGATGCTCCAGATCACCTAGGCCACATAATTGAAGGATCTGTAGCAGTGAGCTGCCAGGGCACAAGAACGCTAGCAAAAGTGTCACAAGAAGCTCGACGACTTCCAAGAAATTGATGGCCAGTTGGCTATCAAGGCCGTCGCCATGCTCCAAGCCGTTCAAGAGAATTGACAACTGGTTGACAGAAAGGTGAGTGAGGAGTACCCTATTCAGCAAACTTTGACTAATTTCCAGAGTATCACCAATAAATTCCAACTGCAAGTCCATGAAATTGCGCAGCAGTTTGAATATTTTAAGGACAAGACTTCGACACACACCCTATCGAGTTGACGTGGTTCTAGGGAGAGCCACAAAATTGTGCTGGGGGCCTGTTGGCAAGGGGTTTGGAGTGAGTGATTTGCACAGCATCATGGAAGCTATGCAAGCTCACACGGTACCGTGCAAGGGAAGATTGGTGCGATGAGTGGGAAAATAACCGTTTTTGAATATTTTATGTATATTTTGAAAAAGTTTTCTTGCAATAGGTCAGTCGTGGTTATAAGTCAGTTATTAGTGAACCCTTAATGTAAAGGCATAATCCTATTTATAGATCAATTTTGAGGAGTCATAGGGGAGATGTTGTGGTGAACAATAGTATGTGATTTCCTGTGCGATAGTAAGGGATAAGATCTGGTGCATTCCGCTCTGTGGAGACTTTTCTGTCTTCAATGTGATTCTTCCTGATGTATGCAGTCTCTCATTTTGGAGAAGGATTACATAATGTGGCATATTTTGTGCAAGATTAATATATGATGCGATGACTATGGCTCAATTATTGTCTGTTGTTATAGATATGTTACAATGCTGCAACTCCATTTTGTTAGAATGACATGATATATATGTGATTCAGTCTCTTCTTGCCATATCAATGTGATCTATTGGTTTTAAGTTGGTATTATATATTTTTATGCAACTATTTGGTGCACTATGAATGATGATGTGATAATTTGATACTGTATGATGATCGCATAAGTTATGATCTCCCTCCATTGGATCCCCATATCCTCCTCTCCCACTGTCGAAAACTCAGTTCTGAAAGCTCTCCCTTGAATGCCTCAGGTGAGACCTCGTATGATCCATAGACGTTGCAGGGAAGGGTAAAACCTGTCTGAGACGGTGCTCAGGGAGACTGCACTGCAGGGCATCGACAGAGTGGGAACCCCTACTAACAAAGCTTTTTTGGTGGGTTTCGCCAACAAGCTCAAGCTCTTCTTCCACCATGACAAGTGATTCTCTCTCATCAAGCTCATTTTCAAACACATCAAGAACCTGCAAATTTCCATGATTCTCATGATCCCTCATGTAGTGAGAATCCTCTAATCAACCTACCATATGAAAATTTGAAACATGGGAGGAAGAACAAGTATCTTGTAACCTCTTAAGAAGTTTCTCATTTTGAGTTTTTAGTTGATGAATATACTCATTATTATTCAAGTATGATTCATATAACCATTCATTAAGCTCAACCAAATTGTTTCTATCAAAAATTGAAGATATGAAATTACCTTCAATTGTGCACATTTCTCTTTGAATCTTCTTCATGTCTTTAACGAAGGATGGCTCCTCCAATGAATAAAATTTCCAAAAAGGATTTGATACTAATTATTTAGTGTCATGGAGTATTCTAATGGCCTCATGGATATTCATTTCACTCATCTTCAAATACCATTCAATGAAGTATGGTTCATGGGAGTGAACCTCCGCTTCCCATTTCTTCTTGATTTGATCAACATCTTGAAGCTCAAGTGGTGATTGGGAAGTTGACCTTGGTTTTTAATTAGCTAATACAAGTTATTCATCTTTATTCTCCAGAAATTTGTCTTGCAACAACATTTTCAAATCTAATCTCTATGTCACCAACATAGAGTTGTGAGAATCCATCAGTAGGTACTCCTTCATTGTTCAAGAATCCATCAAGAGATTCCCTTTGGTCCATGTCCATAGTATAATGTGTCTTGGAATAATATTCAATAGTTTCAAGGTAATATTATTTATTATCATGTTATTTTTCCTCATATTTTTCAAAGTCACTTTGGACTAACTTTTGTCAGAGGCGCTAGTCGGTAAGTCGATTAGACTAGTAGCTGACTAGGTTAGAAAGCTGACTAATTGGAGATTAGGTCAACCTCAAAGGTTGTGTCAGTTGATCAAACCGACAAGTAGTTACTCATAACTATTTTGTAAATCATATATATTAGGCTGTTGAGCCAGTTAAGACCTTGGTTTAGTTTTGTATATGTATGGACCGTCATGTGATTCTATAATATAATATGTTATTATACTACCTATTCGTGTCTCTTATTTCTATATGTTTATATGATTCTTTATGTGTATCATTGGTAACCTTATGTGATCTGTGAGATTACAACATTGGTTCCGTTTTCGTTAGTACATATACGGATGACATGACCATACGTAAATGATACAAGAGAAAGAGATTAAGAATTGGTGGGAGCATAAGATTGCAAATTATTTACAAAACTACTCGAGAAGAAACAGATTGACCATTGCTCAGGAGAAGGAGAAATTCTTCACCAAAACTCATGAGAAGTTTGTAGAGTGCTTCCTCAGTTGCTGAAAAAAATTATGGATGAAAAAGCCAGAAGAAACTAAAGAACAACATTTACTAGAGAAACTAATTCGAGGTGGATGAACAAACCTGTCGGAGTGGTTTGAAAAGATCACAGATGAATTCTACAGAGAATAAGCCATGGAGGAAAGAATCTCAGTTAAAAGTATTGAGAGAATGTTTTATACGGACTTCACTAAGAATTTTCTTTGCTCTTTACCTACCCTTTTGTTAAAATTCCTAATCGAGAAGGGAGTGGGCCATATAGTAGAACCTTTTCCATCACTAAGTGAACCGCCACCAAATTCTAACTGGGTGGAGAAATAGAAGAAGTGGGAAAAATTCATTGCCGAAAGGGAGTGGGAGTACTTCCTAAGAAAATAAAAAAAACTATCTGAGCTTTCTAAAGCGTCGGGTAGGCTATGGGGGGGTAGCTGGTCATGTGTTGGGGTAGAGTAAAAAGGATTCTAGATGACTGAAGAAAATACCATCACCAGCAATGAAAAGTTGACCTAGGAAGGAAATCGAATGAACAGTGACACACAAAGGTACGTTGAACTTGCAGAAGTTAGAAAGGGAGAAGAGGAAGAAAAAAAGGGAAGAGAGAAGAGAGAAAATCAGAGCATCACAAAGAGGAATGACCATTGGGGTGATGGAACATGGAAGAAATCCACTAGATTCGAGTCATGACCGACAGGAAGAAGGCATGGATGAGGAATTATCACCCATGGAAGAAGATCTGTGGATAGAGTAGGGAGAATCTCTCAAACTAGAAATACCCCATAAAGTAAGACCTTTGTCTCTGATAAATCTAAGTACTCGAATGCAGGCCATTGTCGAAGAGGAACTACGACTAAGAGTTGGTGAGGTCGGTATATGGAGTAGAATAGATGATGAAGTAAATGATGATAATAATTTAGTAATACGTTGATCGGAGGAAGGAAATCGGGTAACACTTCAGACATACCCTTCAAAATGAAGTATCCACTTGCTCTACCCGACACATGAAGGAGCACCCCCCCTACCAAACATAGCTTTACAAGAAACATAACAGTTGAACTTGCAAGCACACTAGTGCAGTTGGACATCGACAAAAGAAGTCGACACAAACCATCTACTTATGGGAGAAGAAACAACAAACAAAACAACCGACGGGAACAAAAGTTACGTCAACAACACCTATGAACAAAGAGATATGCAGAGTATCCCACTAACCCCAGCACCACCACCCCCACTGCCTCCACCTACTGAAGGAGATGTCGACACCTACATGGGTCACGGCTCAGCAGATATCCCCCTCTATGAGGGTGATGAAGATCCCAGATGAAACGGGTTCATCTGTGAGTCAATATGGGAGGCCAATCAAGTTACAAGCGAGGAACGATAGATGGCACAGTTCGCTAATGCTTTACAAAAAAGAGAATTAACTTGATATATGACTTATATCGAGAGAACACCCCAAGCATCCAAAGAAGACATTAAGGCACAATTCTTATCTTTCTTTAAAACATCAGATGCGAAGCATCTAAAAGAAAAAAAACTGAAGATGACATTTCAGAAACCAGCAGAGACCATTTGAGACTATGATAAAAGATGGAAGGATCTCTTGATCCAACTAGACTATGTAATTGATGAACAATTATTAATTCAGTCGTTTCTTAAAGGCCTGTCACAGAAAATTTGGAGGCATATAAGCTTGGAGACATTTAAAACATATGAATGTGCATTGACTAATGCTCTGTAGGTAGAGATGGATGAGGATTTCCCAGCATATCCTGTTGATACTAGGATGGAACAACAGTTGGAAACCATGTAGAAATATTTGAAAGAGATAAACCTCAAAAATCAGGATGTCTAGTGCACAAAGTGCTCCACGGCCGGACACACTAAAGATAATTGTCGACAAGACATAAGTCGACAAGACATTTGTTTTGTTCAAACAAAATGCTTTTGTGACATTTTCCAAGAACATGGAGAGCATACAAGGAAATACTTCCCATACAACATGAATAATGGCAAATCATCTTGGTGCACAATTTGTGAGGTATAGAGTCATGCAACGGCTGACTGCCACTTGAACTTGAAGAATTGACAAAACTATCAAGAATTATACCAAACGAATGTAGTCGCACAGAATAATGATAACATTCCAAGGATTAATGATCAAAATGAGCCGAATAATCAAAGATATGAAGGCCATTGACACAAGCGGCGGTTCAAAAGTCATCGTGGAGGATTTGGAGGTCGAGGAAAATTTTCTGAAAAATTGTGACAATCGACCACGATGACCCATCCAGTGGTTTACATGTTATAAAGAAGGACACCGCTATCCAGACTATACATACAAGGATAGAACTGATCTAAATTTTTGTACTAGTTGTGGTGTGGGCGATCACTCACTAGAGGATTGTCCCACCATACTTACCAAGACTAATAAAAATAAAAACGTTAATGTTTTGTCGTGTGTTCAAAAACATGATGTAATGCATACAAAGAACCTATATATAGTGACTTGAGAAGGGATGGAAATTGGAAATGATAATCCATGTATAAACAAAATTAAAGAAAAAAATGATTATCCTAACCCAACAAAGAAAAAACAATTATATAACGATGCATCAAACATGTTTAAGGAACTTGATAGACAGGAAGCAATCGATGACAGATGACAAAACACACTTAAAGAACTATTCAATTTAGTATAGAATGATAAATCGGTGTCTCAATTCATTATATTGTTATATAATATGAAGCACAAAAATAATACAGATAAACAAACTAAACATATATGCAGTTTGAATAAAAAAGACGAGTGATGCTGACCCACTTGTCAATCTTGAAATTGAAGGATATCATGTTTGACAATTTTTTCTCGACTTAGGTTCACAAGTAAATAGTATGACACAAGATACCTGGTAACAGTTGGGAAGACCTCGAGTAAAGGAATCAGGCATATACCTCAAATTAGCTGACCAAGGACTGATCGAACCCATTGGGGTTTGGAGAAATGTTGATACAATGATAAAAGGCATATCGACTAAGATCGACTTTGAAATTATTGACCCTAAGGAAGGATCCAGCTCCTTTCCATCCTTTGTAGGTCGACCATGGGAAAGAAAAATGAAAGCATCAATATATTTAGACAAGGAAAGAATAAAATTAAAAGGGAATGGGCATAAATTTATTGTCCCCATTCATCCTTCCCAAGGCGAACCTTGGACTGAACCTATTGATGAATAAGTCGACATTCGACAACTATACCAAATACACAATAATGAAGACTATACTCAACCCAATATTTATCGTGAACTTCATCTAGGGAACTAGGACTCGGTCAGATATAACTCAGACATAGAATTATATGATTGGGAGATTGAAAATTATGAAACAAAAAAAAGAGGTTGCTGGACCATTCAAGATATCTAGAAGAAACCAACCCAACAATGCCTTTCTATATCAACCATTCCAACATTTTCAAATCTGATCTCTATGTCACCAACATAGAGTTGTGAGAAGCAATCAATAGGTACTCCTTTTCTCAAGCATCCATCAAGAGATTCCCTTTGGTCCATGTCCATAGTATAATGTGTCTTAGAATAATATTCAATAGTTTCAAGGTACTCTTATTTATTCTCATGTTATTTTTCCTCCTATTTTTCAAATTCAATTTGGAGTGATTTTCTATCCTCTTGATGTATTACTTTTTGTACTTCACCACCCACAGAACTTGGTGACTCCTTGGTCTCCTCCATACTTGTGGATTGTTTATTGTTACTTAATGAGTTCAAATATGCCTTATTGTTTATAAATCCATACAACCAATCATAAAAGTATTCAAAAATAATTTTCTTATTTTTCTTTCCATGATGGGAACTACTACTACCCCCAGGGACCAGCTTACCCCTAAGTTGACTAGCCATCAATCCGACCCCTTGCATAAGTTGCTTGGCCATATCATAAAAATATGAATTGATGAGTTTATTAAATCCACCCCTATATTCCATAGATTAAATAGGTTACAAGAATATTCACTCATACCATTTTAATGCCCCTTTTTGGAATTTTTGGAGAAAAAACAAATTGGCAAAAATTCAAGCTTAACTAGTCATGACTCTAAAGGGTTCCAACTTTCACAAAATGGTCCTAAAATTGAAAGGAAATGGTATTATGGGTATTAATACCTCTCAATAGACTCTCTTATTACTTTATGACTAAATGTATACCTCTGAAGCTTCATTTTTGGCTAATTACAAAAAGGGGAAAATGACTAGGAAATTGTGATGAAATCCCCCTAGGGTGTAGGCCAAAAGGGATTCCGAAATAATGTATGACCCTCCCAATTTTAAGAATAGAGTATGGTAATTAGTATTAGACCTAAATTTGTGTCCTTAATCATGGTTATTAATCTCTACAAACATATTATTATTTGGAACATTTGTAGGGTAAGTTTCATGGAAATTGCTTAAGGGAAATTGCATTACTAGCTCGACTTTGACACGTGAAAAGTACAATATATGGTTATGAGAGTAATATGAAACGTGGTGGTAATATATAGGATAAACAATTATTCACAAACAACATAAAACTCATATGAAAAACCTCATACAAATTTGATAGAAGACTCCTTCAAGATTGAAGCCAAAGTCATGGAAACTAGTGATTCAATGGCGTGGAAATGCAAGCTTTTCACACATGAGTTTCTTGGATTTCGAGACACAGAGAATATGGAAATGAAATTACAGAGTAATAAATCATATATGGCTGTCACAAAATCATCAAACACAGAGAAATTTCCTGATAGAAATATGATATAAATCTACTTCAATAGTGAAGCCAAAACCATGAAAACTAGTTATTCAAGAGCATGGGAATGCCAGCCTCTAACATATGTATTATTGATATTTAGAGTTAAATAGAATATTCATATGATATTTCATATCCATACATAATATTTCACATATTTTTCACCAATTATACTTGGAAAATCGCACGCACAACTCCAACAAGTGTGCCGTCAACATGAGAGTGTGGGGGAATGGAGAAGAAGGAATGAGAGAAATAGGAGAATAGATGAGAATTATATTCTATGGTCATTAAAAATAAAAATAAAAATAAATCATTAATATACAATTATAGGTCTGAATGGCCTCTCCATAAACCAACTTGTAAAGGATTCCAACTCCCTTGAAATCGGTTCACAAGCATGGAGAGTGAACACTCACCATGAAATGGACAAGAAAAAGCTCTCCAAAATTCCAAAGTACAATTGAGAAATGATCAAAATATATTCTCAATCCTCATGAAATCATTTTATTAACTTCATGAAGTCTCCTAAGGTCTAATTTACCTCCATGGGATTCCTTCAACTCATCTTAGTGGTTTAGTAACTCTCATGACACTTTCCTTCCTCTTCATGCTCCAATTCTTTCCCCAATTCAAACAAATTCCTATAACTCCCAAATTAGACATCTTTATGGATATTTTTATCCCTATCATGACATATTTTTCATATGTATACAATCAGTACTGAATTTGTAATACTTGTCATAAAATCTTTCATGATTTGTTGTCATAGAGTGCATGGAATCTCCTTTTAAGTGGCACACCTTGTATTCTAGTATATTCCTCTTCCTTGGGAGTTACTCTCCTTTACCTATTCGAATTCATTGGCTCATTATATGATATTTGATACCATATCACCCTCCAATAATGTTACATTACCCATGTTTTCAAATTTGGATGAAGATCATGCCAAGTGTGTGGGGAGTCTAGTCATCCAAAGTATCCACAAGCTTTCAAGTGTCTTCATGACCCCATGACAGCTTATTTTTTTACCATTTATCGTTTCTGTGACCCATTTAAATGTGAATATGGTAAAATAAATTCCTTTTGGGTCTCATAGCCCATTATTACAAAATTTATGTCTCCATCTCAACCTAGGGAAGTAGTAGGTTGGTGGAACATTATTTGCAAGTAGTCTTATTTGGAAATTCTTTAACTGGGGACATGATATTTTTTTAAGAAATAAAAATTTTAAATTTCAATATATAAGAGATTATGTAAATTTCAATGGAGTTACACGCTGGAGGAATCCATCGGTAGGAACCATGGAGGAATGACCACAACATTTTCTACCATAGTATGTGCAAGGATGTATTAGAAAATGATTCTCTATATCCCTTGTATGTGTTGCAATGATTGAATTCCCTCTAATATGTGCACTACAAGGTGAATGTTCCATACCATAGTGAGTCACTAGATGACTAATGATCTATACCACGACTTCCACCAAGTGACTCCTCCATACCATGATAATAATATCATGACACGCCCTTTGATGTGACCACATCTACATGGATCTCAAAAATTGTGCCACGACAAACAAATGTCTGAGATAAATGTAATGTTGTTCCCCCTAGGTGGTGCTTGAGTGTCATAAAAAAAGCAAAGTGTGAGAGGATATAAAAGGGGGGTGAGGGTGGGGGTGTGCATGGAATTTCAAGGGAAAGGAGGGTTACATACACCATCTGGATCATCACCTATATCATGCTCTCTATCCTAGTCCATCCCACCTTCTACCCTCTAGATCTCCATAATATCATAATAGTTTACATATCTATGCAGGATGAACTCATCATACAATTTCATAAGGAAGAACAATGGATTGTCTTGATTTCCATGTGGGTCTTCAACGAATAGCATGCAACATCGATCCATCCAATTATATTTTATATATGGTTCCATGAAAAAACTAATGGATAAATGCATTTTACTAGATGGAGGAACCAAGATAGTGCTAGGCTATGCAAAGAGGGAAAATATCATGTCTTTTGTATTTTTTTAATTTTTTGACACCTTGATTACTAAGTTGCATAAATTTTCTTTTTGTCATCCCTATAATATGTGATGTTGTATAATGCTTCTTGAGCATTGGAAATGTGCTAGTAATGGTTTCAAGTGTTTTCCCAAGTGGGCGATTTAGTTTATATCCCACTCTAAACATAGAAATTAAGCATGTCAAATATGCCAATAGTGCTAGTATCTCAACATTATGACTTTGGCCCTCTATATTTTTGTTGGGACGTGTACCCTGAGGATTATTAGTTTTGGTAACTACGTGTTTGTTTGTAAGCGGAGTTATGGGTCAAAATAGTCTTAGGGGTGTTGGGGTAAGTCAAAACCCCTTTTTGTAATAAACCCATCGTTTAAGTCCAGGGTTTAGGGTTTTGGGTGCCCATGGTTTGGAGCCATGGTTTTGTAATCACACGATGTATAAATAGGCATTTTTGTAAATAAGAAAGGTTAGGTTTTATGATGTAAGAAAGATTAAGGCAAGTAAAGGCTGATTTGGTAAGAAAAGGTTAAGTCCCAGCTGTGTGCGTGGACGACCTCTGCAGCTGTGTGCGCAGAGGGTTTTTGTAAGAAGATTGAGAAAAGATCTGCAGCTATGTGCGTAGAATCCTGCTACTGTGTGCGCAGCTGTTAAGGACTGAAAGGGATCTGCAGCTGAGTGCGCAGATCAAACTGTGGTTTTGTAGCAAGTTGAATAAAACGCAGTTTGTGGATGTAGCCCCTACACTGGGGGTGAACCACGTTATATTTGGTGTTGTGGTTTCTTGTGTTGTTTCTATTTTTGTTGTATTTCATGCATTAATAACTGTATACATTTGATAACTTAGATCACTGCTAATAATAAGCTTCACTGTGAATTCCCTGTAGTGGGTTAAGCAAGTCACGGTTGTTTATCTATCTGCGAAGTTGTATGAAAGTGAATGACACAGCTGTGTAATTATTGATTAATAAGTTAAGAAAGGCTAAGGTACAGTAATATCCCTCTCTGCTTGCAGAAACCTGATTCTGTGGCACCCCATTGCTGTTTCGGGTGAGACTGCAACCTGTGCGTAGGTTGTTGCCGAAAGGGCCAACACAGTGGGTCTTTTGTTGGTGCGACTTAAAAGATTTAAACCCGGGTCTGCCCTATTGCCTAACAAATTGGTTCCGTTGCCGGTTGAACTCAGTATCTGCTCAAGAGGGGTTTACGTCGTACCTCGAGGGCTATGTTCTGGAGGCCCTCTGTGACGGAAATCGGTGATTAGTTTGCTGAGACTTATCTGCAATTCGTACAACAAGAGAACACAAATTCGCGTTGTAGCACACGTGACTTTTTACAAAGATATGTTTTTTGTGATGCTTATGAAATTTTTTTTAGTAGTATCCACATAGAGTTGCACCAGTGGTTGTCTAGGTTAACAGAAAGAAGGACGAACTGCCAAGCTCGACGGGTTCCCACGTGGACCCCCACAAGGGTCAATCTTGTGCAACATGTGAACAACGAGGTCTCCCGCACTGTTGATTTCTGGACGATGCGCACATTGGAAGCTTTTGTAATAGAGTTTGCCATTAACACAAGTACCTCCTTCAGTGAAGCCGAATGGCAGTTCTTCACAGGTCCATTGGTAAGTTTTTGAATTCATTAAGCTTACGGATTAAAATACTATTGGCTGAAAAGAGTATATTGTGGTTTGAATCAGACTGCTAGCTTTGTAGTACTAACATATGTTTGCAAGTGATAATACCTTCGACAAGCAAAGTGGTTTGCTGCGAAGTGGAAAAAGGTACAAAAGAGATTTTGACTCCTATTCCTTAGGTCAGACTACCGTGTCTTCCCCTGTAACTTCTGAAGAGTCAGGCTCCGAGGAAATCCCTTCGCTTGGAAGCCCCCCTGTCTCTTGGGTGAGAGCCAAGTATCCTAACCAACTAGACTACAACAGAAGATGGCTAAAGTGAAGCGCAGCAAGGAACTTCAGCAGGAAATCAAGTCCTACATGACGAAGGTAACGCTGATGGAGAATGCGTTACAGCCCCTGGTTGATGAAGCATTAGAATTGAGCAATACTGCAGAGAGCCGGCTCAAACTTTTGAAGACCTATGACACTTTTGCACAGGAACGGGCTGATACAGAATCATCCTCAGTGTTACAGGAATTGGTAGAAAAGGAGAAAGCCGCTGATGATATACTACACAACCTCACCAGTCGCTTCCAGACTCTTGCGCAGAAGATTCTCCCACCAGAGCCCTCGCAAAGTGTCCTGGGACGGGCCACTAGTGAGTCTTAGGGGCCTGTTGGGACGTGTACCCTAAGGATTATTAGTTTTGGTAACTCCGCGGTTGTTTGTAAGTAGAGTTATGGGTCAAAATAGTCTTAGGGGTGTCAAGGTAAGTCAAAACCCCTTTTTGTAATAAACCCATGGTTTAAGTCCAGGGTTTAGGGTTTTGGGTGCCCATGGTTTGGAGCCATGGTTTTGTAATCACACGATGTATAAATAGGCATTTTTGTAAATAAGAAAGGTTAGTTTTTATGATGTAAGAAAGATTAAGGCAAGTAAAGGCTGATTTGGTAAGAAAAGGTTTAGTCCCAACTGTGTGCGTGGACGACCTCTGCAGCTGTGTGCGCAGAGGGTTTTTGTAAGAAGATTGAGAAAAGATCTGCAGCTATGTGCGCAGAAACCTGCTGCTGTGTGCGCGGCTGTTAAGGACTAAAAGGGATCTGCAGCTGAGTGCGCAGATCAAACTGTGGTTTTGTAGCAAGTTGAATAAAACGCAGTTTGTGGACGTAGCCCCTACACTGGGGGTGAACCACGTTATATTTGGTGTTGTGGTTTCTTGTGTTGTTTCTAGTTATGTTGTATTTCATGCATTAATAACTGTATACATTTGATAACTTAGATCACTGCTAATAATAAGCTTCGTTGTGAATTCCCTATAGTGGGTTAAGCAAGTCACGGTTGTTTATCTATCTACGAAGTTGTATGAAAGTGAATGACACAGCTGTGTAATTATTGATTAATAAGTTAGTAAAGGCTAAGGTATAGTAATATCCCTCTCTGCTTGCAGAAACCTGATTCTGTGGCACCCCATTGCTGTTTCGGGTGAGACTGCAACCTGTGCACAGGTTGTTGCCGAAAGGGCCAACACAGTGGGTCTTTTGTTGGTGCGACTTAAAAGATTTAAACCCAGGTCTGCCCTATTGCCCAACAATTTTCCATTTATTCTTCTTGGTGTGGTGATTTTATTTCTTCTTCATGGGTTAGAGGGGTTTCGGGATCAATGCTTTGAATGTTTGGTTTTGAGCATCAATATTTTCTTCAAGATAAATTTGAGGATCCATGAAAAATTCAATATTTAGAACACATAATGAATTTAAAATAAATTCAAAATTACATGGAATTTACAAGCAAGAAAAAAACAAATCTACGAAATCTATCAAAATTAAAATTTCATGAAATATACAAGAAAACAAATTCAGAAGAAAAAAATCTTTCAAGTGTTGTCCAATGGTGTATCTTTGATCCAAAAAATGGTTTAATGGGTGGAGAGCAAGTGGTTTTCTTCAAATCACTCACACATTTGTTCATCAAACAGTTTTGCAATCGAGCAAGTGAGTATAAGTTGTGGGTTCAAGGGGATTTGATCTCTATTTATGTCAAATAAAATGCACATGATCGATTGGGGGTAGAGCAAATGACTTGATGGACACCGCTGGGTGAATTTCCATCCAATGGTCCCATGTGTGAACCCTAGCGATGCCTTAATCTTCCTCTTAGGGCCAGCACGAGCTAAGGAAGGCTTGGTTTATAGTGGTAGATACATGAGTTGACCTCATGATCTCTAAAAATACATGGTCTTGACAATGGGTGTATTTTTTTATTCTCCCATATACAACAAAAATGCACGTGTTTTAAAACACATATACATTTTGAAGCATGTACGCATGTTATAACAATGTATATGCATTTTAGATTTCATGAAGTTCGGTCACAAGATTGGTGTTTAATGAGCCTAACCTATGAAACACACTTGTGTTATGTATAATTATAAAAGTGACATGTTTATGAGATCCTTGAAGGCATCAAAGCACAAACTCAACTTTGTGATCCCTCCCTCATACACAAATGTTTTTTGAGAATTCATCAACAAGGGTTATTTTGTGGTTCAAACCAACCTAATTAGCTCACCCCCTATAGTTGATATCTTGTATATTAAGATCTTATGATATTGTGTTGTTGAGTTATGATTTGATCACAATCAAACAAGGCTATGGCAATTTGGAATTTTCACCTGGTCTTCTCAAATGGAATAAATAGTTGATGACTCTATATCTATATAGGTAGAAAACATCCTCCTTCTTGTTTTTTTCTTATTGATGAATTCCTTTGTAAATTCAGTAGGGATGCCCTTATCATAATTCCTTACCCCAACTTCTCCTATTTCATTTGGATCCTTGTGCATTATTCTTGTAGAGAATTTATTCAGGTAAAGGTTAACGACCTCTAGATGCCACATTCATCGAAGTGATGACAGGAAACGTCCTACTACTATGAGTAAGTGTAGAGGGTGTTTAATAGCAACCCCGAAGCGCAGGATTTAATGCTACTGCAACAAAGATATGTACTATTGGATATGATCCAACCATTCAAAATCTCGTGTATTAATGTTAAAGATTGTGTTGTGGATGCTTATTGAATTCCAATGTAGAGAGTGTAATGTGAATCTCAAATATCATTAATGTTAAAAAAAAATACATTTTAAAACACTCCTTACCTTTCCAATTATGGAAAGTTATCACAAAAATTGATTAAAAACATGTGTACATGGTCACTTATGTAATATTTTCAAAAAAACATTTAAAATATGTAACCATTTTTTTTATTTTAAATAAAAACTTAAGAAAGAAATGAAACACCCTAGAAGATTTAAGTTACACCACAAGATTCAAACCAGTTGAAAATTTAGGAAATGAAATTATAATAATAAGAAAATAATTTTATTTTTATAAGATATTTACGTTGATAGGTATATATATCTCATATTTTGGAGTTGCAGTTGAAGTAGCGGATTAACAACATTCAGGAGGTCATGAAAAGCATATGGGTTACATAGCTTTGATTGCCATCACATTTTGTTAGGGTAATGTATTGCGGTTAAAATTTAGTTAACAACTATCTTCAATTTGAGTTCGTGGAGTTTATTGTGTTACATCAACTTACATCCTTTCTCTATAGTTGAAGTTCATGTATTTTGTTACGAGTTATGAATGGTGCGTGGATGTAGGTGGTGGTATTTCCTGAATACTACTACTTCATGACGCATAGTTGCATAGGCTTGTGGATTGCTATGGAGTTTTAGGTCTATATAAGAATGAATTGTTAGCAATATAAGAATGAATTGTTAGTAATAACTACCAAGCATCCAACGACCAAGCACAAAAATGATCAAGTAATCATATTTTCAATATGAACATGTTGCACATGTTGCTTTTCCTATATTCAACTGCAATGTTCTATGAGTTTAATCATCAATTTTACTTTCAAGTTCATCTGCATTCTTGTCACAAGAAATAGGTTTCACCATCGCCATTTGCATTCACAATTCTCCTTCGAATAAGAGGTAGGTAGGATATTATCTGGGAAACAACCTTTGTATTAATTGGCCTAACCTAAACTTATATACAAATTGTTTATTATCTCTAGGCTGTTCTTAATTTATATACAATTTGTTTATAGTATCTAGTGTGTTCGTAAATGAAAAATATGTTATTAGATTCAAATTGATAAGTCTAACCAAGAACTAATATTGGACAAGGGTTTTAGATATGAAATCTCTTCTTAGGTTTTGTCAATTGAATCCAATTTTCTAGGAAGAAATAACAATAGCATAGAAAATAATGAACATATAATTTATATATAATTTGTTTATAGTATCTATAATGTTTCTAAATGAAAATTATATCATTATTTTCAAATTGATAAGTCTAAACAAGAACTAATATTGGACAAGAATTTCAGTAATGAAATCTTTCTTGGGTTTTGTCAATTGAAACCAGCGACCCAGGAAGAAATAATAGCTGCGTAGAAAATAATGAACCAGCCCTCTAGAAACACCTAGCAACAAATCATAGTAGAGTATTGAAAAAATAATTACAAACAAGATTTATGTATTCTATAAGTAATAGATAACTGCAACGGACCAGAAAATAATGAACCAGCTGCACCTAGCAACAAATAACAGTAGAGTAGAAAAAATAATTACAAGCAAGATTTTTGTATTCAATATATAATAGATAACTGCAATGAATGATAGTTTAAACGAACCAGAGACGATTGCACAAGTGACCTATTATTCCCAGGTTAAGGTTCCCAGGTTAAGGTTGTTGTACATAGGCCACTGCAATCATCTCTCCGCTATCAAATAAGTTTTCCCTTCGCGCTGCAAGCTCTTCCTTCTGTTGCTGCTTCCATATCTCATAATTTTGTTGGAGGTCGAATTGCATAGGATGACAACCAGAAACTATAGTTGTTTCTATTGGAGTATGTGAAACCTGGTCTTGGATTCGAAGAGGGTTTAAAGTAAAATGATGACAGGGTGGCGAGAAAAAATATAAATCGATCTAAGCTAGAAATTCATATGATAATTATGAAATAGTTTAATCCAATACTGTGGACTTTGAGTCAAATAGGGTTTAAAGTAAATCACCGACAGGCTGGAGAGAGAAAATATAAATTGATCTAAGCTAGAGGTTCATATGATAATTCTGAAATAGTTTAATCCAAAACTCTGAACTTTGAGTCGAATAGGGTTTAAACTAAATTGTTGATAGGGTGGGGAGAGAAAATCTAAATCGACCTAAGCTAGAAATACATATGAGAATTGCGAAATAGTTTAATCCAATACTATGTACTTTGAGTCGAATAGGGTTTAAAGTAAAACAACGATGGGGTGGAGAGAGGAAATCTAAATTGATCTAAGCTAGAATTTCATATGATAATTCAGAAACCCGGACTTGGGGCCGACTAGGGTTTAAGGTAAATGATGACAGGGTGGGGGGAGAAAATATAAATCAATCTAAGCTAGAAATTCATATGAGAATTCTGAACTAGTTTCATCCAATACTAGAGGCATTTGCATTTCGTTGCATTTTTAATTGAAATCATTTAGGGCATTTAAGAGAAATGACAGTGGCAGGATCATAAGAGATTCCGTGAAAGTGTTTAAGAGAAATGATTGTGGCATGATGGTTAAGAGATTTAGTAAGAATTTACACACCTTAGTAAAGGCGTTCATCGAATACTGCACAATCGCTTTGATAGGAAGAATTGAGAGCATTTAAGAGAACTAACAGTGGCAAGATCGTATAAAATTTTGTGATAGCGTTTAAGAGAAATGACCGTGGAAGGATCTTAAGAGATTTTGTAGGTACGCATTGAGTAAGAAGCATTTATTTATTTTACAACTGGCTCCTGCATTTACACACCTTGGTAAAGGCATTTATTGAATACTGCAAAATCCTTTTGACAGGAATCATTGAGAGAATTTAAGATCGTAAGAGATTTGTGAGAGTGTTTAAGAGAAATGATCCTGGCTGGGTGGTTAAGATATTTTGTAGGTAAGCATTTACACACCTTGTTAAAGGCTTTCATCAAATATTTCACAATCTCTTTGACAGGAAGCATTGAGAGCATTTAAGAGAAATGAAAGTGGCAGGATGGTATAAGATTTTGTGAGAGGGTTTAAGAGAAATGAGCGTGGCACGATCGTAAGAGATTTAGTAGGGAAGAATTGACTAAGAAGCGTCCATTTATTTTACAACTAACTCTTGCATTTACACATCTTGGTAAAGGCATTCATCGAATACTGCACAATCCATTTGACAGGAAGCATTGAGAGCATTTAAGTTACAAAACCCACCAAAAATTATGGTTGTCTCACAAAACCGACATGCTTAAAAACCTCTTTCGGGAGGGGGAGGGAGATTTCCTAAGTAAGCATTGACTAACAAGTGTATATTTCTTTTACAAATAAGGCGTTCATCGAATAATGCACAATCCCTTGGACAGGAAGCATTGAGAGCATTTAAGTTACTAAACACCCCAAAAATTATGGCTGGCTCAAAAATGCAATGCTTGATTACTACCGCAAGATTCTGATAATGTTCCTATATTTTATATTTTTTTTTATGTAAGAATAGAAAAGAAAATGCAATTTTTATGTCATTGTAGAATGAAAAAATAGTTTAAAATTTGTATAGGTTAAGATTATTTTTAAATAAATTATTTATAGTCATTATTATTTATAGGTTAGGATTTTTTGTTTTTGTTTTTAATAATGTATAACAATAAAATCAAAGGAATAAATAAAATATAAAACAAGATATCTTATAAAAAAGAAAACACACACATATTATTTTGTGTGATATGAGTGATTAATGCCACATGATTCAAATAAAAGCTTAGTTTTTTCCTATATATCATTATTAAATGAGAAAAAATTAGTTTAAATTTTTTATAGATTAAGATTATTTTTAAATAAATTATTTATACTTGTTTTTATTTTTAATAATGCAAAACAGTAAAATCAAAGGAATAAATAAAATATAAAACATGGTATATTATAAAAGAAAAAGATGTATTAAAAATAATAATAATATATATGTGTGTATGTATATGTATGTATATATAATTGAAATTTAATATTTTTTATATATAGTTTTATAGATAGAGTGTATTTAAGTAAAGTAAAAACCAACTACGTCTCAAGTGGTGTTGGTGTAAAGATACCATGGCTTGGTTAAAATTTTGGAGTATTAATGCAAACGACATTTTGCAAAACATTCACAATGTCAAAAATATTATTGTTTCTAAGTTTAAAGAGAAATTTTGGTGTGAGGAAAATTTAGCAGTTAAGAAAAAATTAAGATACTATAAGGAGGTCATTAATCCTAACTTGGAGGATCAGAAGTATCTCTCTGTACTAACTAGCTCATGAAAGAAAATTAGTATATCCAAGATTAATATGAAACCTTGTGAACTCCATAGTGAAACAAGGTTTTGGTCTATTCCTAAAACTCCATGGGTGGAAAGGATTTGCCACCTGTGCGAGTCTCTGATCGTTGATGATGAAAATCACTTTCTCTTAGAGTGCCTTTATTATACACACATTAGATCTGAGTTTCATAGTATTTTCTACAATACAAAAATTTATAACCTCCTAACTTGCCAAAAATATAGTGATCTTGGAAAACTTCTTGGCAATCCTTTTTAGCACAGGAACAAGATTTTAAAGTAAACCAAGTATTTTCCTTCTTAAAGTTCAATTGACCAAAGTTGGTCTCAGTGGACGTTCATCCTCCTCATCGTAGTCGTTTATAAGACACACACACACACATATATATATATATATATATATATATATATATATATATATATAGAAGTTGACATTGAAAAATTTTAGTCCTNTTGACAATTTTACTTCAAATAAAAAACAATTAAAAAAGGTAAAATGTTTAAGCTAAAAGGAAAATTTAATAACTAGTTAAACTAGACCAAATTTCAAAAATTATTTGTTTTTCATATTTTATCTTAATGGTAATCAATCATACTCATTGTCTTTAAATATTCCACCAAATCCATTATAAAAATTGTCATCTACTTTTAAAAATTACTTCAACCCTAACTTATCACTTAAATAAACAAAAATTTTAAAAGATTAGGAACAATACAACCAATTTAAATTTGAAAAAAAAAACTTAAATACTCTTAACTTTCCAAAAATTATGAAACCCCAAAACTATGGCTGGCTCACAAAACATGCATACTTGAAAACCTATTTTTTTCAAATGTATGATAATGCTAATATTGGTGGAATACTTATAATATAAATTGTTATTGTTTTAATAAAACTCAAAATTTCATGGTATTTTTTAAATGTTTTTTCAAAAATAGTCATTATTAAGTTGTATACACCTAACACTTGTGTGTTTTTAAATGTTTATTTGACATTAATATTTTTATATATAAAATTTACTATCACACATTGGTTAATTTAAATGGTCCACCACAACATATATACTCCAATGTATCATGATATTTATGTTAATAGAAGCAACCATATGAAAATAGTTTCTCTTACTAACATAATAGTTTATGTAAAAAAAATGCATTTTTTGCTTTTAATAATGTAAAACAATAAAATCAAAAGAATAAATAAAATATAAAACAAAATATATTATAAAAGAAAAAGATATATATATATATATATATATATATAATCTTTGAAATTTGAATTATATATATATAGTCTTATAGATAGAATATATATGAATAATACAACCAATTTGAACTAAAAAAACTTAGATCCAAAAGTTATGAAATCCCAAAATTATGGTTGGCTCACAAAACTAGGTAAGCATTCATGAAGATTCGGAACTCGTCAAGATAGAGCTAAGGCCACAAATTGAATATGTGGTTGTTCTTTGAATTTATGACATGCCATTACAGGCTAGTACATGCTTATGTTTGAAACAATAAGAGATAAACAGTACCTATGTTCCAACCACAATACCAATATAAATTAACTTCATTGGAACCTAGCAATACCAATGTTTCAACTTGAATTATACTTAATACATAAAATAAAGGATAGTTTGTCTCATGTCTACTTATATATCCTTTGGTTTATGTCCTTCCCTATCTTATCTTAGATTCTATATGTGCCATCAGATATCATGTAAGTGATTATAATATGCAATTTCTAGATTTTTCTTACACTAGAAGACATCCATTTCGAAAATAGAACAACTTTAAATTTTTGTGATTAGTTGACTATCACAACAATTCAAAATGCATGAACCATAGAAACACTTAAAAATGATTGTTTTGAAATGTAGGTATAATAATTCAATGAATTTTTTAACATTTTTTAGTTTCTATAATAAATGTTTATTATTTATTATATATTAAAGAATATATATATATATATATATACAAGAGAGGTTCCTTTTATTTCATAGTGAAAAAAAGGTAGATACATATTTGTGGCTGACTTTAGAAGCATGGAATTAGGCGATGGTCATGGAACCACATGAGAGGTGTGGAAAAGGGCCAAGACCAAATTTCTAACCATAACTACTGCTTCCCAACCCTTATACATTGGCAACTTCATACAAGTAAAGATTTTAAAGAAGAAACAAGGGCTCAGAAAGATCATGGAAGAACAAAAAACAACAAAGCAAGGAAGGGTTGCTAGATTCTTCTAGAGGATCCAACTCCATCCTCAATGTCCTTTCTGGTGAATGATTCCTTGGTGTCCTTGTTGGTGTGCTGGAAGGGAGGTTCTGAGAGCTGCATGGTATTTTTCATGTGGTCTAGGCTGCACTCAGCATCTTCCTTGAATGTGATGACCGAAAGGTTCACATAGTCTCCAAAGCTTTCACGCTCGCTCATTGACTTGGCCAAAATGAATTTCAGCCTCAAGTAATTAGAGATGGTGACTTTAGGCCCAATCCTGAGCTTGAATTTGCCATAAATATCATCCTCCATGGCCATTATGGAATTGCGAATTTTTTTAAGAGTTTCCTCCCGAAAGAGAGCATCCTAATCTACCTCTTTTCCACATTTTCCAGTCGAAGTCATCACTGAGGAGGAGGGTGAATTCCAGGTCAGGATGCTGCTATACAAAGCGTTCACCATGAATGGATCCCAAGGATCGTGGTGAGGACGAGCACTAAATCCGACACAATGAATACTCGATGACTGAAATCAGTTGTAGTGAAGGATCTGCAAAAGAATACATGCAATGGAGCTACTACAAATAAATCTCTCTGCATGAGTGTTAACCTACTGGAGCTCTGGGTCACACTTTTTATAACCAAATCCCTGTTGACGAAGTGTGCACTAGTCTCTAAGCCATGTACATTGCATCATGCCATAAACCTCATGACGGGCTGACTGGTGCAGAGAAGGAGTAATGTGAACCATGATAAATCTGATGCTCATCAAATTCGGAACGAGAGGGAGATCTTTCAGTGCACTCCAAGGACGATGAGCATTAGTTTCCAGACTAGCCAACAGGTACAAATCTAGAGTGATGGACACCATGATGGATACAACAACGGACGCAGCATGGGAGAGGTCTGTTCAAGCAGCCATGACTTTAAGCATGGAGGTGGGACGGGAATAGGCTTCCACCTACTATAGCATGTGCCCACTCCCCTCTATGCCAGCCTTCCTCATTCTCATGTACACCCGCATCGGGGAATATATGTATATTCCATTGGGCATAGCTCAAGTGGTTGGGAGATTCGGTTATTGTGCTCCCCACCTGAGTTCGAATCTCGCCGGGGAATTTTTCTCCTGGGATCCCTTGTATGTAATGAAATATTAGGTTGGTGAGTCATTTATCGTGATTAATGATTCCCAAGTTCATGTATACTTTCTTAGTGAGTATAAGATATTTTCCCAAGTAGATGTAGCCATGGTGTAACATTGGGTTTCCATGGAAAACCACTTTAGAGAATATATA